>CAEGAD010058566.1:0-113218 GCA_903067055.1 Poeciliopsis paucimaculata
TTCCTCCGCTGGCCTGGTTCCTCCCGGTTGTCGCAGATCGACGCCCCTCCACATGTTTTTCAGTACATCCCACTGTTAAATAAACCTGTTAAAACTGTTTGAGTGTCTGTAGTTGTGCCTGCCATAGAGTCCTGGAAACCACTCATTATGACAGATTGGGCCATTCTACAACATGAACATGCCTTGATCAGAACCATTCCAGTGTAGCTCTGGTTGTATATTTAAGGGTTGTTGTCCTGCTGGAAGGTGAACCTTTGCTCTAGACTGAAGTCTTTTGCAGCTTTCCTCTGGTTTTTATCCAGGATTGTCCTGTTTTTGGCTCTACTGTTCACTGTTCTCCAGTCCCTGATGATGAAAATCATTATCCTCACCAATGTTTCATGGTAAAAATGATGTTCAGGGTGATTTGCATCGTCAGTTTTCCACTAAGTAGTCCAAATACTGTTTCATAAATGTCAGATTTTGTGGAGTACATGACTTCTGGCGGCTTTAGCGACAGATTCTGCAACCTGAGTCGTCTGTTTAGTTGGACGCCCATCAAGTAAAATCCCAATAAACTACATGGAGGTTTGGGGTCATAAAGTGACAAAATATGGGAACGTTCAAGGGGTATGAAAATATTAGCAAAGCACAGTGGATTACGGTAAAATAATAAATAAGTCTATTACTCCCATGATGAATTAAAATGAGTTTAATCATTTCCATTTGCAAAATTATTTGTCTTTCTCGTGTTTTTCTCTTTCTACCAAAATCTGGATGACTAAAAGTCTTCAGTCTGGTTCATTGGTCTCAACTAGCCCTTTTTTGTAGGACAATTGTATTTACAGAGACTTCAGAGTCTATTTTATTTGTTGTTTTGTGTATTTTACTTATTTATTTTTGGGTATTTAAAATGTCTTCCAGTTTAAGTGGTAAACGTTAATTAGAAATTAAAGTTTGTTGATCTTTAAGAGGGTGTAATTGCATAATTATGGCATTACCATTATATTACTTAAAAATGGTCTCAAAATAACAATATTACCATTTATCGCAATAGCATCTGGATCAATTTATCATCCAGGAACATTTGTTAGGCTATATAACCATCACACAACACATTATTTTAAAAAATCTGATGGGAAAGGTGAACCTTCAACCTCAGTTTCTTGTTGCGGAGTGGACAGGAAGCACAAACGATTCATAATAATACTGTTTACTGAAAGACAAAGAGACATATGCACGTGTAGAAGAGACAATACCACTGGAACTGGACGGAAAGAGGAGATTACCTGCAGATTAGAGTACGACTACATACAAACAAGGATTACTGCAGATTATCATTATGTCACTCTTGGCAAGAACCACAAACACAACAAGTAGCTTAACATGTTCATTTAGCCTAGTCATTCTTTAAAAACACAGCTTCCTTTTATTTTGAAAATGTTTAACAGGAAAGCAGACCAGGAAAGATCCATCTGTGCTTCTTGTTAATGTTATTTTCATCAGTTGGTAAATAAGGAATATGCTGAGTAACTTTCACCCTTTTACTCAATATTAATGAGACTTAATCCTTGTGGATTTGAAATGGGAACAGAGGACACATTTGTTCATACAGATCAGCTATCAAAGCAGTTTCTGACCTCCTAAACCTTTGCAACATAATGGATAATCTGACCCACTAATGCGCTATTTGTTTTATATTTAGCCAATAAGAGGAAGATTTCAGTAGATTACAGTGAGTGAATGAATTTAGGTTTTTGTATAACTGAAACATGTACTTAGTAGATTATTTAAGACAACAGAGGTCAAACTTTCAATTAATAATTGCATTATTTTTTAACCTTTACATGTAACAGAAATACCAAGGCTGTGAAGCTAATTTTTAATATTCATTGACATTTTTTCCCCTATGGCTCACTCCCTGTGCAGAAACTAATTATTATCAGATAGATTTTTTTTCCTGCATGTATTTAAATAATCAAAAAACCAGAACCTGCTCACTGCTGTACAAATTTTAAGCCGATCTTCTGGTTTTACATGACATGAAACAGGATGCATCACTTACTTTATCAAACATAAAATGAAAGGGTAGTCAAAAGAAGACTAATTGTATTCTTAGGGGAGTTTAGAACTTATTAAGCTAAGTGTTATTTTTCTAACACATGGTGTATTGTTATTTTGGCTCATAAGACCCAAACAAAAAAATAGAAAAGTTTGAGAAAAACTAAATACACCCTAAAACTCCATGTAGAAATAAAACATTAAACACACTCAAACTTTAAGAGGGTTTGCTTTTTATATCACTTCTAGCTTTCTTGTGTAAGAAAAATTAGCATGCTGAGAGCTTTTAGTGATTGAATGACCACTCAAAACCGAGTGAAGCGTCTATTACCATCACCTTTTTTCCTCCAATCAACTTCAGCATATTCTCATCTCTGCCTCTGGAGCTATGATTCCACCAATGTTTAAAACAAGTTTTAAAAGTGACGGTTGATTTTTGAAACTTGAGACATCGTGCATGACGATTAAAGAAATTGTAGCTATAACAAGTTTGGTCGTACAAATTCCTCTCAGGAATATAGAGATGTCAGACAGGAAACATCGCAAAGCCTCTCGAGACCAAACATAAGTTCAGAGTAAGCAAACATGGCCGAAGAGAGGGAGGGAGTTTCTGAACTATATTTAACAGAGAATAAACAATACAAAGTCGTCTATGACGTCTCCCGGACTTTCTACTTCACCACGTCAGATGTTTTGTCTTCTGTACTGGGGACTCCTGTCCATGCTGCTGTTATTTCGCTTTCTAATTGGCTACATGGCGCAATCAATAGGCTATGTGATTGATTATTCTTGGAGAATACCAAGGACGGTGCAATATCAGGCCAAAACAATCCAATATTCTAGATTTTAGATTGGCGAGGTCACAATGTCCTTCCAAGCGGACCAGATCATTCTCAACACACCACACGGCAGGAATATCTCTTAAGATCATCTCAGAGCCACCACAGAGAGATTGTTGAATGAAGGACAAGGCTTTAGGTAACTGGCCTCAAAGTCAACCAGTCTAACCACGCTTATTTAGAGAAATCTGGGTATACTCAAGACCAATTCCAATGAAACCATAGAACCAATTCCAATAAATTCTTAGAATTGGTTCTATACGTTCCAGAATGCGGAACGTTATGTGGAAGTGTGACTCCCCACTCCTATTTCCGGAACGTTCTCAGAGATGAATAGTTGTTGAACAGATCATCTACTCTCTTAGAAGTGAGTAGGTGATAATAATAAAACTGTTGTTAAGATCTGGAAACCTTGTTTGACCCATGTTGGCACCATGCTGGTCCCTCTATTAGACTATTACATTCTGCATAGTCATGTGAAAAGGTTGCTATGTTTCACAAACTGTCAGTTGCCATTTTATTTTTGGGGTGGGTCAGGAAGGGATATTGACATCTTGCTGATGAACAAAACATCAGCATAAAAACAGTCTAACTATGACACACAACAGTGAGACTGATCAAAAATCGCCAACACATTGGTTACAATAATGATTACTCCACTCCTCACTTCACACCGACTCGCCAACTCAGCTGTGGACTTCATACCACTGGGAGTTTCCAATGCAGGATAACTTTAGCTCTTGCCAGTGTTTGCTGACATAACTCACACCAAGGAGTCAATAAGGAGCGTTAAACAGATGAATCAGCGCAGCTCCTTTTGGATACATCTAGTATTTTAAAATGACCACCAAACACTACACCCATGTTGTTTTTTGCGGTAAATGTTTTACGTCTCACTGACTCCAGAGAGGCTTGTACATCTTCTTAATGATGACGCATTAAATCCTTATAGAAAGTGCTCTCATGCAGTATAAAACTGGCTCTCAGAACAATACAAGCAGAACAAAGTCAGAGACTGAATAAAGCCGTAACCTGAAAAGTTCCAGCGCTGACAGCTTGACTGATGTCGGCTATGATGTTTCTCCAGGGACAGAAATGCTCTACTGAGTGGATCGGTGTTACCCACTGGCAGAGGGAGTCCAGACTTATAATCCCTGCCTCCTGATGCCGACAGAAACAAGTCTTGGACGCTTTATTGTTTTCAGATGGTTAAAAACAAGAGAGGCCAATAAACACGCTAACAAAGAGTTACTCATCTGTCTTCTATAAGTACTTTAAAGAGACAAAATCCTGGAGCCACTTACGGTAATAATAACACCTGCATATCACACTACATCACCATTATACTGCCTTTGAAAAGCCTCATCAAGATGCTCAGAAACTCTTACAGAACGGCTGGAGAAAATAGCATTTATAGTTTTAACTGAATAATAATTTAATAATTACAAACAGAACTTTGCTGAGGACACAGAAAACACTTCAAACTGAGAATAATTCAGTGTAACTAGACAGAAAAACGAAGGGTTTCTTAACATTCATCATGTTCATGAATGAAAATACATCATAACTCTGACTAAAATAACACACACTGCCTATAAGTACTTACCAGA
This sequence comes from Poeciliopsis paucimaculata, assembly GCA_903067055.1. Taxonomy (NCBI): domain Eukaryota; kingdom Metazoa; phylum Chordata; class Actinopteri; order Cyprinodontiformes; family Poeciliidae; genus Poeciliopsis; species Poeciliopsis paucimaculata. The sequence goes on from CAEGAD010058566.1 coordinate 4,490, forward strand.
AAGGATCTAATCAATAGTCTTTCTCAGGTCGATAAACATGTCATCACTTACTCTCCATAATTTCTAAGCCAACCTACGGTGTCTTGCAAATGTATTCATATCCCTTAAACTTTTCCACAGGTTTCCACATTACCACCAAAAACTTCAATACACTGGAATCACCGGGATGGTGTGTCTGTGAGCATTAATTTTGCTGGGAGACTTTCCTTATATCTCATAATTTTACCACAATGGCAAGACAAAAGACAATTGTACTAAACTCAGAGATTTACTGTATAAGCTATTTATGATGTTCAACCCATTGTTTTTTACCTAAAAAAAGAAATATTGTGAAGTATTTACAAGTAGTTGCGGCAGATGGTGGTAAAAATCATCTCCAAACTGTCCACTTCTAATTTAACAGAGTTTTCTCTCAGTTTCAGTCAACGCTGTGTTGTGGATTTTACCTTGTTAGTTTGCGTTGTTGACTCATCAGTCAGCAGAATATGGTTTTTAGTTATAACATAAGAGAAACGTCTTATAAGTGAAATAATCTGCCAGTGGAGATAGTACTTTTAAAAATGAATACTATTGATCATAAACCAGGCTTTTTCTTGCTGGAAGGTTAGCTGTATGTTAGTTTTGTCTTATGCAAGTGCACTAATGTCTTTACACTAGAAACAAGACAAAAAAATACTTGGTAAGTTTTTGTGCTTTTGCAGTTTATCGCTTAATAACTAGCCTATCACAATAAACAATCAATTAATCACATGATAAATTTAAACCATCTCAATAATTTCTGTTTGTATGATTTATTGAGGTTTTTTTTGTCTCTCTTAATGCAAAAACTGGTCTTCAGTCTGATGCTTTGCCCTTTTTTTAAGGATGATTTTCATTACTCACTTTATTTGTTATTTTTGTTGTTTTGTTCATTTATTTTTGGAAATTTAAAATGTCTTCCAGTCCCAGTGTTAAATGCTCATTAGGATTTTTAGTTTATTGATCTCTGAGAATGTGTCCTTGCATTATTATTCCACTACCATTATTTTCACTTGAAAATGGTTTCAAAACAACAATCGTTTATCGCAGTAACTTTCAGGACAATTTATCGTCCAGAAAAATGTATCATGACAGGCCTAAACGAATGTTTTTGTCTCTGAAAAGAGTGAAAAACTAAAAACAGCCACCTCTTGTGGCGATGTAGACAGTTAATAATTGCCGTTTTAGCCTAACACTCCGCAGGTATAAAACATTCTTGATTTACGTGGTTTAAAATAAGCTAAAAACAGTGAGCCGTTAGCCTTCCCCCGCTCTGGGGGTTTCTTCTGCTTTATATAACCTCTTTCCGATTAAACATCTTTCTGCAACAGTTAACAAAGCTATTACTGAACATAACTCTGTTAAAAATATTTGGGCTATTTTACTATGGCTGTAAAACCTCTCAGCGGTTATAGTTGCACAGCTGTAGTAGTTTAACCTCAGTGACTGTGTGAAGATCTGTTGATGAAGTTGGTATTTTTATGAACTGTTTGTGCTTCACTTCACTTCCTGTGACTGAAAGCTTAAATATTCAACTCAGAAGCTCCTGGTTTCTTTATACTCTTCTCCACTTATTTGTTGTCCTGGACTTCCTTCCCCTCTTGCTCACACACAGACCCAAACACATGCTTGGTGTGCCTCACTCACGATATCCTTGGCTGTTTTCCACCTCTCTAATATGGCCGCACATCCAGTCAGTGTTTAAAAAGAAAAACTTTCAGTCACTGTGTCGGGCTGTGGCTTGTGCTGAGTCACCTCTCCTCCTCCCTCCACACAGACAAACAGAAAGACAACTGTGTGTTCAACATGTAGGACCACATGTAACCCATTGCAACATGTGTGTGCACCCATCTGCGTGTGTTGGTGTGTGTGGGGAGCTTCCTCAGACACAGTGGAGTCTTTTAGTCCCGCTGTGCAACAACCTCTCTTTGTAGTCACCCTCATGTGAAGCAGGGCAACACTGATTGGTATTCTTTAAGTTGTGCGCTTTAGAGGAGGATACCACAATGTCTGATGCAAACTAAGATAATTACCATGAGAACGAAAATTTGGCAGTTTGAATTATGATTTGCATGTGGAGACAGAGTTCACGTTTACAGGAAGAAGAGGCACTGTGCTGTTATTTGAAACATGAAGTGATCACTTCAGTAAGGAGCTTCATTTCCTCTTCTGTTGTTGACTCTTCCATAGGAAGAGCCACGTTTCCTTTGGCCAGTTTATCGCAAGACCTTCTGCTAAATATGTGGCATTACCTCACTTTGAAGTGCCTTTCTGTTGGATTTATGACATGCAGTATTTACTGCAGTGGCTCACGCAGAACATTTTGATTTAAGGTACATTAAAAACAATTATATCTTCAGCAGATAGAGGAATCTTGGGGTCATCATATCTCCATAACAGCCATCAGACACCATCTATTGGCCATTTAGTTGTTTGGGAGAACAACAGTACGGTTCAGAGATTGACAGTCACCTGAAAATAGCTAAAAACTGTCTATTTTTATTAGACAAACCACCAAATATAACCTTAATATGGACGAATTCGCACAGTAGAAACTGAATTGGCATCACAGCAGAAGCTAACGTTTACTGTCTTCCTTATTTCCTCTCTTGAGGGCTCAGCCAATCAGCGCCATGCAAAAAAATAAAAATAAAAACAATAAAAAAATGACACTCCTGGATTGGCTGCTGTGCAAACAACAGCCAATAGAGTGTCAAGTATCATTTCACATTGGTGTTTTATCTTCCAAAGATGCTTTTTCTTTTGAATACTTTGGATATGCAACTCATTATTTGGTGTTTATGTTTTGTACAGTACTGCAGGGGTCCCCTGTATTGTTGCTCTCCCAAACAACTAAATGGCAAATAGATGTTGTCTGATGGTTGCGATAAATATTTATTGTTTATCGCAAGAAATATTATTGTAAAAATTCACCAGTATGATTACATAGGACATCTTTTCTTAATATACTGTTGTCATAATATTGACCCAAATTTTCCTACGATAAAGATATAGATTAATTGTTGAAAATTTCTCTTATGTTACAGAAAAAGCCAAAATGCTGTTCAAAGTGTCAACAGCATGGATAATAATTGACAAATGTACTCAAATTAAGGCTTAAATTTGAGTGTGCGGTTATTTAGCTGAGTTTTAATATTGTTTTTAGACAGCAGTAGGTGTTCCTAAATTTGGCCGGCTGTCTGTGCTTCAACATTTATGATCCGATGACTCAAGGCTTGTATTTCATCAGCTGGGTTTAAGTACAGTGCTCCAGGATTTCAACACTGCCTAATTTCCAGTGACTTTGGTGTTAAGTGATCCTCGTATACGCAAGGAAGGACAGATCAAGGAGATAATCGGTTTTTAAAGAGACAAACTAAAGCCCTTTGCCGTACTGGGGCTAAAGGCTCTAATAGTCTCCCTGACTAATGACTCATTTGGGAAAACCTTGAAGGATAAAATTAGATTTATAGAGATGGATAACGCCAAACGTTCCCATCTGGTTTCTAACCAGATCAGAAGGACTTCTGCACAGGAAGTCATTTACCGCTGTCCAGAAAGTTCATTTCATTGTGCATAAAATAGAAAGAAACTAAAAAACAAACAGTAAAACGACATTTTTCGTAACTATTATTTCATTTGTTCGCCTCTACTGTGCACTGTCACAGGGTTAAAGAAACACTTTCTCCCTCTCAGACCTCCAAGCCTCTTCCTACTGCTTTTCTCTCTCTCCTTTTTCCATCCCCTCGTATTCCCCTTCTCTTCCCCCGTCCGTTGCATTCCTGCTAACCAATCCTGCCTCTGTTCTCACTCGTATTCCCATCTGCGACTGTGTGGCCACGTTGGACCCTGGAGACTAGGGTCCGCCCACTCGCTCCACTGTTAACCGTGTAGCTGCTGCTTGGTTTCCTGCACACTGGAAAAAGCAAACCAGTCCTTTTAGGAGAAGTAAAAAGTTAACGGGGGAAATTGCCATGAAAATGATGAGGAAATCTGATGGTTCTGCTAAAAGCATCCCAACGACTAAAGGTTGAAGGTTACTTAGCACCTACATACGAAACCACCAAAAGGGTGGCAACGAAGAACAAAATTTGGACATTATTTATAAACCGGCAGCGTATAAAGAAGCCCTTCCTGCCTGTTATCTGCTAGCTCGGGGTTTCTGGTTTCAAGCTAGCATGGCTGGGTTTAAAAATAAACAAAGAGTTGGGGAATGTGGGTTTTGGAGGCTCTGCTGCAGCTGTTCCCACAACACAAAACACCTATCAGATAACCTGAGGCACCTCTGCACAAACTGCACCTGGGACGAAGGTTCAAATGGGCTTTGCAGGGCAGTACATCACCCAAACAATCTCGTCACATTACAACCTCAACCTTTAGCATATTTTCTAAGTTAGTGGTGAATAACTGTAGCATGGAAGGAAAATTAAACACAAATAAAACCTAAAAAGTGTGGTATTAACTCGTATTCAGCCCCTTTTACCCTAAAGTAAAAATCCAGTGAAACCAGGAGTTTCATTATTGGTATAAAGAGGAAGGTATTCTGGTCGAATGAGCCCCAAAAATAAGTATTTTGGAAACACTGATTCACACATGGGGAACATATTGAAAAGAAGAAAGATTTTATGACTTTCTTCGTTGTGCTGGAACAAAGAGGATGTAAAAGAGTTCATACCTAAAGCTAAACCACCAAAAACAGTCAACACTGATCGCAGTTTTCTGGTTGATCACAATCGCCAATCTTTAAAAAGCCTGACCTGCCAAATACGATTTAAACCACTACCAAATTTTTTGTTGTTTGAAAAGTTTCTAAAGACAGAGACATGCTCCAAAACAAAAGCCAAAAAAACAACCAAAGCAAAACATGGTTCTACAACATGGTCCATGCAGCAGATCAGAGTGAAAATGATTGCAAAAGATTAAGATTTGTTGCCAAGAATACATTTGAGGCTGTGATAAAGTGACAAAACCTAAAAATGCCGAAAGGGTATGAATATTTTCGCATCGGACTTGAGAAATTGAGGTTGACTAAGCACCAACTAGTTTTAACCACATATTCATTCATATATCCATTTCACATGCAATGGATGAAAATATGCTAAAATCTGGATGTCAAACATACATCAATTCCTTATTGATGAATTCATCATTAAAATCTGCCTGCTAATATAACTATCTTGCAATTTAAGAAAGGCTTTCTTGATTTAAATTGAATGAGGTTTTTCTCTTCACACTCCAAAAACACAAAATCTTGCTTAGTATTTTGGCCTAGTTTCTAGTGTAAATGTATTGTTATACTTGAAATAAGACAAAAATAACTAATGAGTAACTTTTTAGCTTGGAGGTTGATTTAGGTCAATAATTCCTTATTGATGAAAAAGTTATAGTTCCATTGGCAGATAATTTCTCTTACAAGAAGACATTTTTCCCAGGTTACTTTTTCATCAATATTAAGGAATTATTGCCTAAAAACAAGCTCCTTTTTCTTGCTAAAAAGTGACTTAGTTTACTGTGTACTGTGATATTTGCACTAGAAACCAGACCAAAAGTACCTGGTAGGATTTTGTGTTTTTGCAGTGCAGTGCTTGGTTAACCAACATAAACATTTAGCAAACCTTGTTGCCATGGATTTGTGCCACTAAATGCCCATAGCAACTCAGACAGAAACCACCGACATCTTTACTTTGATTATATGAAAGTTAAACAGCTCATAACAAACCAATTTCAAGCTATTTTAAAGTTTTTTTTAGAATATATTCAGAAAAAATATTGTTTTTCCTGATTATATTGCTGGTTGATGTAGATCCAGGTTAAGCGAGTTTGTCTGAAACTGGGGTTCCTCTCCAGTTACTGTTCGGCAGCACGTGCTTCACATCTCCCACTCTAACTGAGCCCAGCGCGCCTCCGTCAGTGAACCGACTGTAAATTAATCTCTTTGTTGTCTAACAGCCTCAGCTCAGACTGGATTGGGACAACGAAGAGGGGGGCAACCACGAGTATGGACGCCACCAAATCAAGAATGTGAGTCCTGAAGTACAATATAAGGCAACACTGTCACATAAATTCAACTAAACGCAGATTATGCACATGAAAGGATAAAATATAGTTCACAGTTTCATCCCATATATATTCTATCAGGTGCTTTTGGGCACTTTATTTGTTTATAGATTGTCAGTGCATTGAAACCTCCATAAACAATAAAAGGTCTGCAGAGGATATTATTGGCAGAAAATCAAAGTATGTTGATTTCCAAATCCTCTTTAGGCCCATTAATCCTCTCTGCTGGCTTTAGAGACAGGATGGACAATGTCAGAGAAACAAAAGGCTGCAGTCTGGACTGTCAGACTGAACGTTTCCCCTAATTACACGATTACTTACAGAAAATAGTCCCACATCTGTGTTTAGCATGTTCAAACCAGGCCAACTATCTGAAGGAACGTTTGTTGCAGTTTTGTTTTTTTTTTTTTTTACCAAGTCAACCTTTTGTTTTTGTCAGTTTCAATTTATTTATTTATTTTACATTGGCTTTTATACTGCTAACTACACTGACTGACAAACAAATGAAATTAAAGTTGTTTTTACATGTTTGACCAAGCTTGTCAAGCTATTGGTTTATTTTCAGTGTGCTGCTCTGGTGCAGAGTTATCTTTTTTTTTTTTTTTATTGGCTGATACTAATCTGTATTGGTATCAGAAGTGAAAAATGTGGATCGGTGCATATCTATTCAAACTTTTATTAAATGTCGTTAGTAGTAGTTAGATATAAATAACACTTCTTTAAGCAAATGGCATCGAAAGAAGTCAATTTAAAATGAAAATATTATTCAAGCTTATTGAATAATAAGCTTATTATTCAGTTTATTATAAGTCTGGCGGGCCACCAGACTTTACCTGTGACCCCGCCAGGCTAAATATTGCTTATTCATTTAACTTGTTTTTAAATGTTTGCATTTTTAAGACTTTATAGTTGGTGTTCAGGTATTGATTTTCCAATAAAACATAATTATCAAGGGATATTTTCAAATTTCCTCTCAACTTTAAACATTTTTTTAACTCAAAAACACAGCAGGCTGCCAGATGAATGACTGCCTGAGCGCCACATCCACCAGGCTTAGCAAGTTTTCTGGGGGAAACCTTGCTCGAGTGCTTTATAATTTCTATGCCATGCAGTCACAGACATACAGCTACCTAAAAGGGATGTACTAAATAGTTTTCCCATCATCATTTTTATTATTATTGGTCAGTAAAAGCCTGGCTCCGTCCTGTCCGACTGCATCTTCAGGCCCTTCAGGCCCTGCATCTTCAGGCCTCCGTCCAGAAACTGTGGACAGAATATGGGTCAAAGCCAGCTCAGTGGATCTGACACCAGCTTACCAACTACTGACGGCAGCAGTTATACACCACACAGCTGCCGCCGGGCCGCGTCAGAGAAACCGCACGGACCTGCATGTGTCACAGTGACCGAGAGTCTGATGAGGTGAAGGAGGATTCTCCTGACAGTTGCATATCCAGTCATCACTTCAGCTACAGACAGTCAGACATGAATGACTGGACCTCTACAGTCAGATGAGGCATTTCAGAATCTTTTTAGGACTCACCTTTGGCTGTGACTAACAGGGAAAGACTGGGAAGTGTGGGTTTTAAAGATATGGACCATTTACAGGTACTAAGTTGATTTTTCCAGACCAGTTTTCTCCTCCTGATTGGAGGACATAGACTGATTTAATGGTCCTTATCGCCAACTTTGGCCTCTCCAATTATTTCACTAAAGTGTCAAAGTTTTGGTTCCCCGTCTGGTTAGGCTTGTCTCAATAACTTATTTTGCTTGATGATAAATTGTCCCAGTAATTACCACAAGACCATTTTCAAGTAATATATTGATGATAGGCCTGTAGCAGTAAGCAATAAATCAATTAATAGCATGATAAGTTAAAATTAGCTCAATAATAATTTGAATGATTTATTGTTTTTCTCTCTTTCTACCAAATACTGGATGATAAAGCCGTCAGTCTGGAGCTCCGGTCTCAACTGGTCTTTTCTTCTTTTATCGAGACTTCGTAATTCATTTTATTTATAGTTTCTGTTGTGTTATTTATTTTGGCTCTTTAAAATGTCTTCCAGTCCAATTTGTTACTGTGCCAAGCCTAAATGATGATGACTTAATAATGCAAGGAACACTGGAGAACATTTTAAATTTCAATCAATACCAAAACAAAATTTCCCTTCATGAACTCTTTGACACAAAGCAACTTACTTAAAAATGTTTAATTTCTATGACTAAACTGCACACACTAACAACATTTAATCATAATATATTTTCAAATGTCTTATATTTACTGATGACAAAACAAATACAACATTTCTGATAAGACTGTCAGTTTTGGTTTTAATCACCATTAATTAAACTTTATTGAGACATAAGAAATTTTTCACAATCAAATGATATAGTATGGATGATAAATTGATGATCTTTACCAATTCTGTATAAGTAAGTTAAATTATTGATTAATTATCCAAGTCGAAAACTGTAAAAAATAAAAATAAATAAAAAACTGGTAGCAGCATTTACTTTGAGCATTTTTTGTGTGCAAAGTCATTAAAATAATTGTCAAAAACTTGATTTTGTTCCACCATCTCATATACTCACAATAAATTTAGTGCACATGGTAAAATATGTTCCCTAAAGTAAGAAAAACACGAGAATTGGAATTGGAGTAAACGGCACAAAACCAATGCTAAATGGACACACATTGTCTGGTTTAATTAAAAAAAAAATTAAAAAGCATAATATTAAAAAGATCCAGAAAAGCAGGGTGTACTTAAATAAAGTGAAATAATTCTCAGGTGTGCTTTAAGCCGGTTTCAGCCAATCAGAACAAAGAGCCACGCTGCCAGCTTCACGATGAGGCTATAAAGCACCATGTGCCACATTTAGCCAACCTGTAGGAGAGGATGGGAAGTTTCCCCACATCGCCCCTAAACCCACCCAAAATAAGAGTTTCAATCATTTATTCTCACTGTTTGAGTCTTTATTACTTTAATCACAAACATTTGTAAACAGTTCTGTCAGAGAAATTAGCTAAGCTAGGCCAAAAGCAACAACCAAGAGGCAGATCGCGTTTCTTTCTTCTGGATCAGGCTGGTTAATTAACACGACAGGCTCGGTTCGGTTGTGTTACCTCGCAGTCGTAAAGGTCCGTTAGCTGGTCGATGATCCACTCCTCCAGGTTCAGCCTCTTCCTCAGCTCCTTTCGGTCGTATTTAACGGTGACCCGTCCCTGCTTCCTGACGGGGGTCTCCGGTTCCTCCGTGGTGCCGGCCGGCGTCTGGAAATACACCCGCGGTTGAGGGCTCGTCTCCGGGCTCGTCACAGCTGCCATTGTCGCTCGGTTCGGGGATGATTTTTCTTTTCTTAAAAAAAAAAAAAAAAAAAGGAAAACGGACCCCCCTCCTGTCTGGAGGTGTGGAAGTGTGGGGAAAAAATGGGAGTGTTGTTCCACAAATAAGTAGCTGTGTGACTTTAAATCCCCCCCGGTGAGAAAAGAAATGAAAAATAACGGTCGCTGGACCTTTTGTTGCACAAAATGGCTAAAGGGACACTGACATGGGATGCCCGCTTCCACGAAGACAGACCGACTGTTGCGGTTAAAGCGGACGGGTAACCGGCTTATCGGGCTATTTCCAGCATCCAGGCTCCCTGCTTCTGTTAAAAAAAGGAGACGGCAGCGGAGGCAGAGCCGGCCTCAACTCTTCTGGTTGAGTACAAAGAGGAATCGCACGTCGGTCTCTCGGTTCCGTTGCCCCCCCGGAGCAGCGTGGTGGGCTTTACGGCTCTTTTCTGGGATCCGACTCTGATGGCTCGGATCTGCTGTGTACGAATTGTTCACGCGTTTATATGTTCAGCTTTTTGTGCATTTTTATTATTCTATTTTTGTATAATTTTGCTGTCGTTGTATTTTAATAGTACAGTAAATAAAGTTATATTCCTTCTCCGTTCCGCTGTTCCGAGGAGAGGAGCGTGGTGGGCTTTCCGGGTCTTTTTTCGGGATCCAATTCTGATGGCTTGGCTCATTTTTTGTTCATTTTTCATCTTTTTCTCTGTTTTTTGTGCGGTCACTTGTATGTCAATAATATATTGAATAAAGTTCTGTCTTTCTACCAAACATTAATAATGCAACCTGGTGCTAGAGCAGATTATGAACAGGTTATTTCTAACTGGATTGGATTTCTAAAAACAGGTTGGCTGTTATATTGTATGTTTCTCCAATAAATGTTTTTTTTGAAATCAAATTCTTGGGAAGGAAGTCAGAGCAGAAAGATAATTTAATTTATTTGTGGGCAAATAATCTGGATCATTGCTTAAATTGAATAATACAAAAATGAACTGTATAGATAGATAGATAGACAGACAGACAGACAGACAGATAGATAGATAGATATTAGCCTTACAACTTAATTTATTTAAATTATAAGCTGATTAATTTACTTATTTTCTCAGCATGTAAAAAGAGCTGCTCAAGAGTCTGAAATAATTCAGCATGTTATCATGTTTTCGGGCTACACATAGGCTACTGACTCTCGTCCAAGATTACAATGTGAACCACAGGTGGAAATCAGCAAGAACAACTGTATTCAGTGTTGGTCTTGAAATTAAACCGATTCACCAGCAGGCGAAGGCCGCAGCGATAAGGTGTTAAAAGGAGAAACGCCTCGCATTTCTTCACAGTGGGTCCATTGTGTGGTCACAGCAGGAGGCCTCCTGCCTGGACGGGCAGATTGAAACTAAAGTTTGAATAACAACAGGAGTCAGGGAGGAAGTGCAGACATGGAGAGTGAATCACAACCACCGTCTCTCACTTCTTTTGTTGGTCTGTGTGTGTGTGTGTGTGTGTGTGTGTGTGTGTGTGTGTGCAAGGTGGGGGTGTTCACATCTATCATTTCTTCATATCAATGTGTGTATGTGTGTGTGTGTGTGGGGTGGTGAACACGTGTGTGTCCGTCCTACTGGGCAAATTTCACAGACAGCCATGGCAACAAGACATGAAACCTGAATTATTCAGAGAAAGGTCTGAAACTTACAGTCGAGTAAGCACACACTTAGACATGTGTGCTCAGACATGCACTGCTTTTCACCCACATTTCTGCAACAGGAAAACTCAACAAATACGCTGCCTTCTGGAGAGGGGGAGAGACATTATTAAAACCCATCGATTCTGTCAAAATAATAAAGAAGGTGATGATGAGTTTGTGTGTTTTGCTACAGGCTGGGCGATACGGCTTCAAAATAAATTCAGATTTTTAAAAAAAAAAGCCAAATTGTAGATGCCAAATATTTTCAAAAACTTGCTTTTATTTCAGGTATGCCTTCTGAAAAAATATCTGAACTTAAAGTTGGAATAAATGCAAGCTGTAAAGCAAGATTATAAGCTCACACCACTCTGAGATGCTTTGTTTGGTTTTCTACTTTTATACTGCTCTTTATGTCAGCAATGCCAGAAGGCAAAACAAACGAAATTGAGCTGAGCCCAAAGAGTACATCGGTGAAAAAAACATCTGATTTTCCAAAATTTAAATCTTCATAAACAGGAAGTTTAGTTTAGGAAGATTAATCAATAAAATAAATTTTAACCCAGCCCTTTATTATTTTTTTCTGTCCAAAAAATCTTGTAAAAATATTTAAAATGACACGTTTAGATCAGAAAATCCAGTAATTATCTACAGACTGGGGTAAACTCAAATCAAGTCAAGGTTTATTTACAACAACCCCAGCTGATCAAAGTGCTTCACAACAAACACAACATCACAGGTAAATAAATGATCAAATAAAAAAATAAAGTTTTAGTAGAAATAATGAGACAGTTACAAACTTGTGTTAGGGTTTGAATAAAAACCAGAATAATACTTAAACAACAGCTGCAGTAATTTTCTGCTGCAGAAAATTGCTGCAAACCCTGAGTGTTTACCTCCAACATTGACAACAACCTTTTTACCCCAATTCCTTCAAAGAGCAGAATCTTATAAACTCCACTTTGCTGGGCTTTCATCGTGTTATAATGTTATTCCATCATGTGTTTAGTTTGTCATGCGTTTGTTTGCAAACTGTCTAAAATTCACAGATTTTACACACATGTTGAGAAGGCTGGCTTCAGAAGTGGCATTTCCTTGACTGGTTCGGTGAGCCAAGAAGCCTTTGAAGCATGAGAGAGAAAAAGATCTGCTACTGATCTGAAAACTCAAGTTTTTCCAGGGCAGCTCATTGTTTCTGCCTCTATGTGACAGAAGGAAGCTGCTCATTGCATCAGATTCTGTTCTGTTTTTTCTTTTTTGTTTTTTCTGTTTTATATTCAAAGTCCTTTTGTCTTCAAGACTTGAAAAACACAGATTTTTATCAATCTAAAGATGCTTTTTTGTAAGAAATGTGACATGATTCATCACGCCGAAGCACCTTCAGGCAGAAGATGCTTCACTGTGGATTAACCGAATCATTGATGCTTCTGAATGGAACGTATTTTAATGTTCCCTGCAACATCAGCGCTGAAACGAGTTCAACTGGTTCTTTAATAGAAAACATTTCTATCATCTTTTTTTTTTTTTTTTTTATGTTTTGCACACTCCGGAGCACTCCAGAGCTCCTTCAGTGACAGACATACTGCATCCGGGGTGCACAAAAAAGCGTTGTCACAGATCCTTCCTCCCCTTATTTTATAACCATTTATGCATTTATAGCTCTCACTCCTCCCGACAAACATGTTTACATCCCTGCTGACGCTAAGGAAATAATAAATAAAATTATGATATAGTCATCGTATTACAGGAATGAACTCGTTCGAGAGTAAAGTCGTTATATTACGACTCTATTCTCATACAACTTTATTCTTGTAATTTTAGTTTATTTTATTTCCTCAGAATAGTCCAAATACTCAGTTGGACATTATTACCATTATTTCCACTTATGCTAAAAGGTTATGAATCATCCTGAAAGAAAAAAAATGTTGTTTAAAGTTTTAAATTAACATAACAGCCTTCTCTACAAGGTGTTGTTTGTTTGTTTGTTTGTTTGTTTGTTTGAATCCCCATTAGCCATTACCATAACAACAACTTCTCCTCCTGGTGTCATAAAAAACAACATTTATTATAGAAACAGTTACATAAATGCACAAATATAACACTTTATGGAATAAGTTAATTAAACTGTATTATAAACAGCATATTGTCATACATGTACAATTATAAAACTGTATAGTAAAATAAGGATTTGTTTCATGTTTTTATTCTTCTAAAAACAAATCTTTTGTTCAGCCTTCCTGCTGCCTGGTGGAAGAGTAAAGCATTTGGCTAAATAACAATTGATTATATAAAACAATCGTTACCTTATATGCTACAATATTTCTATATTTCAATATTTCAGCATCTATCATCAAATTTGAAACAAACTTCCAGAAACCTGTAAAACAGCTGAAACACTGACTTCCTTTAAATCTCGACTAAAAACCCACCTGTTAAGAGCTGGATTTGAAACTAATCAATTAAAAATTTAAAGACTTAATGTCATGTTCTGATTGTTGATTCTATGTTGCATGACTGTGTGTTTTTGCGTTTGTTATGTAAAGCACTTTGAAATGCCTTGTTGCTGAAATGTGCTACAGATAAAATTTGATTGATTGATTGATTGATTGATTGATTGATTGATTGATTTAAAAAAAAGCACAAGGAGCCATTTAAATGAGAGGTATTTAATGTTCTCTCCACCAGAGGGACCTGGTGGTCAGTTTGCATTTTATTGTTTGCTGTGTGTGGGAGACAATGAGGCAGACCAGACCTCTCTATGTAAATCTCCATTAAAACAAGAAGCTTTCCCCTGCTTGTGTGTGTGTGTGTGTGTGTGTGTGTGTGTGTGTGTGTGTGTGTGTTATCTTTATCACTCCATGCATGAGTGTGCTCTGTTTTCACCTCCCTGTGATTTATGTGTGCACAACCAGGATTTATATGTGTGCACATGCAAGTTACACCCTGCACAGCTGAAAATGGTTCATCCACATTCCTAACTGTTGCACAAACGCCGGGCGTCAAACACGGGCGTAGTTTTGCTCCGCCGCCACTAGATGGCGGTACGTTACTTAATGTGTGCCTCGCATCTACCGTGAGAACCAGACAGAAAAATTTATGTCATTCAAAACATTTTGGCACGTTTGGAAGAGATAATTCAGCTGTAAATAAATAAAGGACTGCAGTGAAAGCAAATGGTGGTTCTCTGGTAATCGGTATTGTCCTTGGATTGGTGCTCTGTGGGGGGGACTATAATCAACTCTCGGCCTGGACGCCCACATGAGTGATTTTCTCCAAAACAACCCTGACAATAATCCTGCAGTGTTGTGGAGACAGCTCCAGACTCCAGTAAAAGCTGTCAGCGGCTGCACGCCAAAGTCTCAGGAATCTGATCAAGTTTTTATTGCTACTGTGGACTGAGTCAGGCCTCTCCCATTGAAACCAGAGCAATGCACTGGATGTGTGTGTGTGTGGATAGAGAGAGCAGTGTGTGGAGGACACAGTGAGTGTGTCTGTCCTTTTTTTTTTTTTCCTAACACAATGTGTCTTTGTGAGTCCTTGGCGTTGCGTTGGAGAGAAAAATTTGTCCGTTTGCTGGACAGGGAGAAAGAGAGAGGAAGGAAAGATGAGTGGATTGGAGTTTTTTCCTCTCAAACATCTGTTCATTTCTGCTCCTCTGACCTTTGTCTTCTTTTAGTAGTATTATTATTATTATTATTATTATTATTATTGCAAGCTGCGTCTTGACTTCTCTTTTTGTTTTATGTCCTGCCAGAAAGTTGCTTGTTGACTTCCTTGTTCCTCGACACATTCCCGCGTTGTGACTGGTTCCAGTAAAGAAACCACATTCACTTTCTTTTCAGAAATCCCTTTCACTTTTCGCTGTGCTGCTCACCTCTGGATGAGGCTTTGTCTGATCTGTTTCTAAAAGCAAAGATGAAAAAAACAATAGAATAGATAACGAAAATCTTCTGCACCTTGCAGAGGTAACATTATGCGTTAGAGAAGCAGCAAATTTCTCAATGGCTCAAAACAGTGGTGGATAAAATGATAAGCAGTCATTTCAAGTTTTTAAATATAGGCTAAGAAAACAATGGTGGGTATTAACCTCATTGTCATAACAAACTATGAAGAAGTTGTCCTAACTTCAGGCAGTAAAATCTGAGCAAAAGTATTTATTTTCCCCACTTAATCGTGGATCTCTGTAGCTCTTCTTTAGTTTCCATTGGCCTCTCTGTAGTTGTTCTCTAATATAACACTGTTTTAAGAATATATCTGTGTTTTATTCTCTGGCTGGTTGAAAAACTAAGTCCCCTGAACTATCTGTTCTTGCTCCAAGAGAAGACCTTCATCTTTAACACCATAAATCTGCCGCCAGGTTGAACTCAAACACATTCGATTTGCAGAGCTAATAATGTCATGTGGAAGTTTTAAACAGAGATTTCATTTTTGAAAACCTGCAATATGTTGAGTTTTAGTGTCCGGGTAGAAATAGAGAGGCTGTAAATATGTAACATTAACAACCTTTTTAACCGAAATCCACATTTTGCACCTTTTTGTACTTTCGTTTGGATTTCTACTGCTTCTAAAAACAGCCCAAGCTATTGGAAGAGGCAATAAGTAAATGTTTTGAGCCATTTCAAAAATCCTCCAGATTACTAGAGCGCACTGCGCCGTTACCTAGCAACCCACGCTGAGCTCCAGCACATTTAGTCAGCTGGTTTTACCACTCTGTACAATGGCTGCTGGAAAACACAATTTTGTTGTTGACTCTCCATTTAGGAGCATCTGCTTTTCAAAGATCTACGTTGTATAATTGCGCATCTGCAATTATTTTCAGAGTGAAAATAATTAAATGTTGAGTTAGGAGGCGTGGCCAGCAGCAGCCTATTTGCATTTAAAGTGACAAGATGCACTAAAACAGCTCAGTACACCGGTCAACAGCCAAAATATTGTCTGAGGTTTTTTAACTGTTTTAGGGTCATTTTGATTTACTGAATCCAAAAATCACATTGGTTTTGATATTTGGTCAACGTTCTGGAGTATGGATGCAGCACCAGCATCAAAATGCATCGCTTGTTCTCACATGTGTCAGTTTCCTGAGAATCTGGGATCAATGAGTGACAATAAGGAGAGATGAAGACGTATCAGTGTTTATTATTCAATTTACAGATATCCAAGTTTGTAACAATTAATTAATTCATTAATTCTCATTAAAAAAATGTTTTTTTTCCTAGAGCCTTTTTCTGGGTGATAAATATTAACGTAAATGAACTGATAATGTCACTAAAATGTAATCAATTTAGCCAGAAGATCAGATTTACCTGAATCAAATTAGAATAAAGACCTGACCTGATCATTTTTGGATCAAGGGGTGCAAAATATTTCAAATTCAGTTGGAGAAACATCGACGACTTTCAAAAAATATGTTATTAAAGGAGCAGAATAAAATCTTGTTATCTAAGAATGATGTTGAGCAAAGAATGTTTTGTATAGACCATAGACTCATCCTAACCTGTTCAGGGAAGCACAATATGTCCTCTTTAAATCCAGTGGGCAGATCAAATAATGTGCAGCAGCTTGAGTCCATATTTTCTCTGTGACGGGCCAGAAACAGGTGCCTGCACTTCAGATCCAGCTGACAACACACCATTGTTTGGCCAAAAGAAATAAAGTGGAAAATGTTATTTTTTAATGTATATTTATGACAGAGACAGAGGAGTTGAGGGGGGTGCAGCTGCGTGTGCATCTGATTATAAACCAGTGAAACAGAGTATTCATGCCAACGTGAGTGCGCATGCTGCAGAGTTGTAAATATGCATTTGCTGTGGTGTGTGTGTGTTGGGTTACAATCTGGTTAATTAACAGTGTGCCTGGCTTTTGTTACTTCCTGGATTCAATTTCTGGGGATCAGATGAACCCAAAAGATGCAAAAACGCTTTGCAGATTAGAATGTGTTGCAGTTTGTTTGCTCTCTCCTGGATTTCGTCGTCCCCTGCATGTTCAAGGAAACGCAAACAGAAAGTATGTCCATCAGTCATTCAGTCAGCAGGCTGCAGCATAGCAAACATTCCTGCCTGGTGGAGTTAAGGAGAAGGGGAACAGCCACGGGTGCAGGACCTTCTGAGATGTTGCTCGGCAGCTGGATTTGGTCGGGATCAGAATGCGGGTCCTTTGTTCACACGATCCGCAGCAGGCGACCTGGAGGAAAAGTAGCTCTCTGGTTTCGTTTACTGTAAAGTCATTTTAATGCAGATTTGCAGCTTATAATGCAGCTTCTTCATGTCACAGAGGGAATTATTCCCATCCAGGCCTGCCAGATCAACACTGTGAAGATTATTGTGAATCTTTAAAAAGCCTTTGTGCAAACATGTTTTATTAACCAAGCAATCTGTCACTGTCAGCAAAGTCAACGACGTAGGTAACAGAGGTTTATTTCAGCTCCCTGCTGTGAACACTGTGTGTTTCTGTATGATTCCAGTCATTTTACAGCTCTTCTGGGATTTCTTCCATTAACTCAGATTCCCTCTGGTAAAATTTCTACCAGGCCAATCAGAGAACACAAGAAGTTGTCAACAATGAGGTCGATTTTCTGTGCTGTAAAGTGGCTACATTCCCACCGGCTCCATTTAATCCGCTGTAATCGAACTTTAGTTTGTTTGTCTTGGGCGTCCATTCACTTGGGGAGCTGCGAGCGCGCAAGCAACCAAAAAAGGGAACCTACAAACTTAGGTTGGTTAAAGTGAACTCTGGTGCAGTTCGAATACATGTGTGAACGCTAAGAGAACATCAGACCGCTCCAAAAGCAGGAAGTGAACTACAGTGCAGGGCATTCTGGGTAAATACAACCAAAACAAACAGGCTAGTATAGCGCTAGCTGGAGAAATTACTTAGTCTTTTACCAAAGACAAAGAAATCCTACAACCGCTAAAACACCACTCCATTTTTGTGAAGAAATAGGTTGCGCTCACGTTTTCTTTAGAGGTTTTTGTGTCTTTTCTTTCAGTAGTTCTTGGTGCAGCGCCCCCACAGGTGAGGAGGGGAGTGGGTTTTTAAGGGTTTTCGTTCGTATGACAGTGTGAAAACGAACCGCACCAACTGGAAATGTAACAAAAGTTTCATTTTTATTCCCCAATCAAAACGGGCCTACCAGACTATTAGGTGTGAAAACAGAATTAGAATCATAATCTGGCTGTAATTTAGAATTTTTTTTTTAAACATATTTGTTAAAACTGTCATCATGTTTGTTATCAGGTAGATAATCTGTGAAAAGCTCCACTCCTCCACCTCCTCCCTGAAGGTGTCTGAAGAATGCAATGTTCCCGACCAAAAACAACCAATCAGAGCCAGGAGGCGGGTCTTAGCGCTGTCAATCAGCTACCAAATATGTTAATGACAGGGAAAGAACTTGCGATCACAGGAAATATCCTTTATTGGTCCTTCATTGGTGGCCATGCTAAGTAGCTGTAGCATTTACAACAGAGTGCGCTAACTGCAGCGCCACAGAGAGCAAGGAGAGGATGAGCAGCGCCTCACAGAGGATGATTGACAGCATTAAGACCAGCACTGGGAAAAAGAGAGGAGCTCATTTTTTTTCATTTGTTATGTCTCAAACTATACTCTAAAATGACAGTTAAAAAATGAGTAAAAGTTACACCCTGCAGCTTCAATCATCTGAAACATTTAAGTGACAAAAACAGACAATTTAAGGAAGTTTTTGAAGAACCAACTATTAGTCAAGGCCGCTTCTTTTGCACAATCTTTCACATTGCACAGCTGTTTCAGTCTCACGTCCTCATTGCTTTACCGTCGCAGAGACACAAAGCAGCAGAGGAACTAAATTAAACACACCCATTTCACACAAACTGCGACTCCCCCATCGCTTCTCTCATTTCTCTGTCACTCAGCGCTATCTGACCCCGTCCTCCTCCTACTTTACAGCTCCTCTTTCAAAAAAAAAAAACAAAAAAAAAAAACCCTCTCTCTTTCTGTTTTTTTTTCTTCCCTCACAGAAAACATGCTGGTAGCAGAGGAGGAGGAGAGAAGAAGAAGAAACGCCTCAGAGGCGACAAGAGAGTAAGGAAGCGGGGAAAGTTGTGACCAGATGGACCGGAGGAGGAAACGGGGATCTCCACTGCGCTTTTAGGAGGGATCAATAAACAAATTGATGAATCAAAGCCGGTGATTGAAAGAAGACAGTGCGCGTCGCCGCGGGTGCGTGGACGCGGACGTGAAGAAGACAGCGGCGGCCGTGGGTCCCGTCTCCGTGTGGATCTGGCTCCTCATGCGCCGCGGCAACTTTTAAGGGGCCTCCGAGAGGAAAGAAAGGAGGCGAAGAAGAAGAAGAGGAAGCTTTGGAGGTGGGAAGAGGCTGATCGATAAGCTCCCGGGGAGTCCCGCAAGCGCAAGCCGCGGTTTAAGGCGTTGGCACCCGGGCAGGGGAGTCCCTGGCCATGGCCGGGGCCAAGCCGGGAGTCCACGCGTTGCAGCTGAAACCCGTGATCGTCCACGAAGTGCTGAAGAAGGGGAGCAAGTTCATCAGATGGGAAGAGGTGAGGTGCTTTCTACTGAATCTGCGCTTTCAAACGCATACGTTGAAAGCTCAGCGGGTGTGTGCGTGTTTTTCATAACTAACAGCGCAGGTGTGCGTGGACCGTGTCCCGAACAGAGGAGCTCGCTGTACTGAAAGTGTGTTAATGTGATACTCTGCCTTGAAGGAAAAGTAAGAAAGAAAGAAAGAAAGAAAGTCCCTCATAGTCGCCAGCGGAGTTTTAAACGCGCCGTTTTGTGTTGTCTTCCAGTCGAGCCGGTTTTCCTTCACCTTTACGTAACTTCCCCCAACTTCTGCGTCCCCGGAGCACCTGTCTGCCTCAGCAGGACGCGTTCGAGGGGCGTGGGGCAAATCACGCTCAGGATCTCACCTGAAAATATCGTTAGGCTTTTTTTTTTTTTTTTTTTTTTTTGGACGTATTTTTCGGAGTCCTTTCACGCGTCTCTGTTTTACCTTCCGCGTGTTTCTCCTCGTGTCTGGCAACCCTGACACGCACAGTCAGAGTCAAACCAGCGAGGGTTGCAGGGTGCAGGGCCCGGTCCAACCCATTAATGATTAACACAGAGGCTGCAGACTGCCTGCAGTGTTTGTGTTGAGTTGTGATCATAAACGTTTGGTCACCTGCAGGAGTTCAAACCTGTCGGATTTAAATATATGCTTTTACAACATCATCATCATCATAATAATAATAAGTGTAATAATGTTTTTAACAACTTCAGAAAGTGAGTGTTTATATTTCCGCCTTAGTATTTTAGTATTTACATCTATTAGACGGATGCTCTGGAAAAGAAGCAAAATTTCAGACTCAATGCACATTTTTATTTTTTTATTTTTTGACAATTTTACAGCTATAAAATAAAAAAAGAAACAGATAGGCCAACTATAATCATGGTTATAAAGAGGGTTAAAGTTTATGTTGTAATTTAAGTTTATAAGCCGGACTAGAAACAGCAAAATTTTTGTTTCCTTCATATGTTCAGAATTTTGGTGCGTAAGAAATTCAACAATTTCACCCGAAAAGCTCCATTTGCTTGTAAATAAATGTTCACCACTTTAAAAGAACACACAGTCGTATTTCCACCACTTTTAAAAGTTTGTAGAGTGGAACGTAATTTCTATCACTTATAAAGTTCATAAAGTGGGACGTGAGGTTGAATTTCTGTCACTTTAAAAGTTCGTAAATTGGTCCATGTGGTTCTATTTCTATTTAAAGTTCGCAGAGTGGAGCATTTAGTAGATTATTTTAAAGTTTGTATAGTGGAATATATTGTTGAATTTTCATTCCTGTTTAATTGTTTTCTACATTGGTTGTTTTCCGTCACTTTTTCCCATGAGGAATTAAGTTAAATTTTGTCGCTTTAGCAGTTCAGATAATGAGAAAATGTTGATGTTTCCATCATTTGGTCACAAGTTGGGTAGTTTTCTGGAAGTGAAACTTTTGTTTGGATTTTGTCGATTTAAATGTTCAGAAAGTGAACATGACGATTATATCTCCGTCACTTTTTCAGACGCTCAGAGGTATTTCTGTCACTATGACAGCAGCTCAGAAAACAGACAGAAGCTGATATTTAAATCATTTTTATCCCTTTGGTTGTATATTTTTGTCACTTTTTGAGCGCCGTCTGCTTGAAGCTTTGTCCTATCTCTGTAATATTGACCACAGGCTAATGAACAGCAATGATCCAAATCTTAAAATAAAGGACGCGAGAAAATGTGGATTTTTATCAAGATGACGTTAAATTTAATTTGATTTTGTTGGTTCTTTTTGACACCAACAATCTGACTGAGGCAAAAAGCTTAACAAAGATTTAACCAAATTATAAGACAAAAAAAATCATTGTCATTGTATGAATCATAGGGATTTTTTCTTTCAACTGTGACTGAAATGTGCTTTTATACTTCCTTTGCTTCTCCAACTTTTCCAGTTTCTCTCAGAGGGAATTCCCAGGAAATGCTTCTGCTGCTGATTAACTGTGTGAACTTTCGAAAACGCGTACGAAACGCCTCCCTGCCCGTCGTTTAGCGTCTTCACTGCTTCATGTCCCCCTAAGGAGGCAGCAAACGGAGGAGAGGAAACAAAATGTTCTTTACTCATGATTGTCTCTGCATGTTGAAGCGCACCCGTCCCTCCTGCAGCCAGCCCAAGTGTGTTTTTGATTATTCCTGGAGTTTTGGAGCATCTTCTTGTGTTTTTTGTCTGTTATTTTATTATAATTGTTTGATCACATGAATGTGGCGCCTTCAGAAAGGATAAAACCAGACCTGTGGATCTCCTCAGTTTGATTCCTAATCATTTTTCTTTCTTTTTTTATTTCTATGATTTCACACAAGAAAATACACCAGGAGGTCTTCCTCATATTAATTCAAACGTGGTAAGCTAATTTACAAATCGAAACCGATGACATTCTCATCATCTGGACTTTCCCCGCCTGAGGGAAAGTAATTAGTATGTTCAGATTTCTAAAACCCATCAGCTGAAATTTGGTTAATTTACCTGTAACAGTTTATTTTGATTAAATATCAAACATACAGGGGAAAAGTTGGTGTTTTTATGTAAACATCTTACATGGACATTACCAATTATAGTTTCACATCTACGTCAGAGTAAGTTGTCTTCCAGCTGCTGACCTGGATGCGTTGCCCTCGGCAACCGCTGATTATTTGGTTTTTGACTAATTTTACAGTCGTACAAATGTTACCGTATTGTCCATATAAAACAAGCTGCGCAGGTTTCTTCGTGTAACAGTTTTTTTAAATTTATTAATAATGTCCCTGAGGTGTTTGCTTTTTGCGTTTATTAGATATAACAATTCGAATCCATCAAATTCAGCGTAAAACGTCATTATTTGCCATTTTGGACACAAAAAGTTTCAGAAAGCCTTCAGGTTACGCCCAGTGTCCAGGGATGAGGGGCCCTATTCAGGAAAAAATATTTTATTAATTTAAATTACAGCACATTGATATGTAGACTTTTAAATCAGCTGATATTAACTGATTCATGGTAGGTTTAATACAGCCAATAATTCAATGTTTCTAGGAAAAAATCTACAACTTCAATCTGAATTTTGTTTATATTCATAAATATCCTTAAATGATACAGCTCACATGTATTAGTTTTATAATAAAGTACAATGTTGGCAAAAAACACATTTATTAAAAAAATAAAAATCTTTGCCCTCTGTTTTCCTCTCAAAGAAATTGGCGCAGTGGGCTACTGCCTAGACAAGACAGTCTGGTTCAGGTTACATCCTATGTTCTCTGACAGGTAATCTATTAGAGATTGGCATAAAGTTTGGGATTTGTTAAAATGTGATCAGAACTGGTGTCCAGACAAAGTGCCTTGGGGAACTCCTGCCTGTTTACATCTAGTCCCCTCAGTTTGTCTCCCTCTGCGTGGATCTGTTTTTTTTAAACTTTAACTTTCTCTGATAATCTCAACTTTTGGTTGCATCTTTTTCCTCTACATCTGCATTTCCCCGTTTTTGTTTTGGGTTCTAATATTTTCTCTGCCTGTAAAATTCACAGCAGAGTTTTCCAAAGGCCTTCAGGCTGCGAGACGAACAGAAAGACATCCTGACTCATGCAAGGACGGGGGAGGAGGAGGAGGAGCAGGAATGCATTCCAAATTGACTCTTTCTTTCGTGTTTTGGCTCGCGTACACATGTGCTCATATGTGTTTGTGCACGCCTGGTCTTCGTTTCTTTTCTTTTTTTTTTGCTGGTTGTGTGTTGAATGACTTCCTGTTTGAACTTGTTGTGAGACTCCAGAGCCAAACCATTTTTTCCCTTGGTTCTGTCGCGGTGCTCTAGCCCGGCCCAGTGCAGCCCGGCCGCAATTCAATTTAGGCAGATTCCAACTGGAATCCAGTTAAAATTCCTCCCAAACAACCAATTAAGTAAGGCGCTTCAGACTGCTTGTCTGCAGCGCAGCTTTAGGGCTCCGTCAGTGATTTGGAAGTGAGGTTACCCTGCAGCTGAACTCTGGGATTTCTTTAATTTTAGCGAAACACAACATTTTGCTTATTTTTTTGTACAATAAAACTTTTCTACCTTTTTTTTTTCTTTCTTTTTTTTGGTTTGACCAGATGAGAAAAGTTGTGCAGCTGATTAGTTTGTCCAGTTTAATGCAGTTACTTTAATCTGGACATGGAATCACATGTTACCTTTTGGAAATGGGACATCCTGGCTTCTTTTCATATTTATGTTTTTATGTTTTAGCTAAATTAGGCATGGAGGACCATAAAAACATACATTGCAGGCTTGTAAGTTTTGTGGATACTGAATCAATCCTACAAGCCGCGCTGCATTTCACTTCAAACTTTAATTTTCAGCCAGAAATGATCTCCTTTTTCCTTGATGTCAGTATTTCTGTGTCAAACCAAACTGAAAAACATGCACTGTTCTCCAATATTCAGGCTTTTGCTTTTCCAATTTCCATCATTTAGTCTGAAAGCCCTTTTTTCTTGTTTGGCCATATAAACAAGCCTGTTTTAGTGGTGCAGACACATGCGTAATCTGGGCCATTTTCTGTTTGGCTCTTAGAGGGTTTTAATCTAAATTACTTTGAGGTCTGCTCAGCTGCAGGGCAGATGGTAATGTAGCTTGTTAAACCCGGCTGCTACAAGTTTAGGTATACTTTGAATTTTTTTATTTCTTGCGTCTTTTGAAAGGATTACAGAGAAGATTGATATTTTTTCTTGTTTGTAAACAAGTAGCTGCAATAGCTTGACATGGCGATCCAACACCAGGAAGTTGCTGTGTGACATGAAAACGTGACAAATGCTCAAAATGTCCACAGTGATCCAGTCTGAAATCAAAGCATTTAAAATCAAAGTTGTGTACAAGTGGAAAACTATTTAAATGCTGCTGTTTTAAAGGTTTACTGTAAATCTGATTTGGTCTGAATATTTTTGCTGAAAGACAAGCAAACAAATTGCATAACCTCCATTATAAAGATAAAGAGGAAACATTTTTACATGGAATTTAGATGTGGAGCTGATTAGTGACCTCTAATTGGTCATTTGTTACCACACCAAAACAGATTTGGTGATTTTGATTTACCGTATTTTCCAGACTACAAGTCAGTTTTTTTCATAGTTTGGCCGGGGGTGCGACTTATGTGTGAAATTATTACCACATTATTATATATCACATGTTATTTTCACATTAAACCGCCAGAGGGCGCTCTAGGCCTGTGTTGATAATGTGTGTGGTAGAAGCTACGTCCGGAGTTAGCCGAGTTGTTTACAAGCGACAGNTGGAGCGACACGGATGGTTTGGTAAACTTGTTAGCATGTTATTTATGCTATAGTTATCTGAATAACTCTTAATATGTCAACATACCAGGCACGTTCTCAGTTCGTTGTTTATGTGTCATGTAGCGTTAGCATACCGTACAATTATTCAGCCTGTTGTTGCCTCTATTATATTTTTATTTTTAATTGCCTTTCAAGATGACATGTCTGTTCTTAGTGTTGGATTTTATCAAATAAATTTCCCCCAAAACTGCGACTCATCCTCCGGTGCGACTTATAGTCCGGAAAATACGGTACTTTTAAGTTGATGTGAAGCTGTCATTAGCCTAAAAAGCTAACCTAGGCTACATACACACATTAGATCTTGATGCTCATGTTAAAGTTGCTGCTGAAATCCTATTATTTTATTTTTGTAGCATGTTTGCTCATTCTACTTATGAAATGTGACAGCAGTCATACTTCTATGTGAAAGATTTTATGTATTCCTGTCAATGTTTATCGTAATAGATAGCACAAGCTAGCTTTTTGCTACATTAGCTGTCATTAGTTTATATCTCCCTTTGTTTACAAAACAGACTTAAGTCATATAAAAAACATTTACAGTTCCTGAAGAGATCTGTCAGCATGTAACTTTGAAAATCTGCTCTATTACCTAAAAAAGAACGGGAGCACAATCAGTGCAAAATTCAAATCATTTATTTTTTGAAAAAGTTGGCGTAGCTTAGCAAAAAGCTAAACCTTCAAAAATGAGAAATTGCTTTACTCCGTGAAATAATTAATATTTTAAAATAGATTAATACATTTTGTTTACATAGACTTACAAATACTTATGCAAACTTTGGAAAAAGATTGATTCAGCTAAGCAAAAAAGATAAGCTTTACGAATGAAAAATATTACTATACTATCAAAACAAAACAAATTTAAAAAAAAAACCCTTTAAGGTCTTAGCTAACCTAGCTAAGCATAAACACAAAAGAAAATGTTAAATTCCTTGTGTGAGGGTTTTTTTCTCAAGTATTTCCATAAATGATGAGCCGTTAGTTTTATTTTTAGCATGAAAATAATAAATATTGATCCATTTTTGGTCAAATTTAGCAAAACTGAGTCTTTGGCTACATGTGGTAGTGTTTTCAACTTGTGTGGTTATAGTTCTAGCATCTCATATCTGTTTTGCTTTCGGCCATTTTCATGTGAATATTAGCATGAACAATCACGCAAGAAAAAAGACTCGGCAAGAAATTAAAAATCAGAGTTGAGCATGAACAGGATGAACAGACAAATTCCCTCCATGTTCAGACTTGTATTTCTGCTTTTATTCTCACGCTTTGCCTATCAACTTGGCATTAGCATGATTACATCATGGCACAGTATTTATTTTCACTCAAACTAAAAACAACAATTTTAGCTTTCCAGTTCAGATTATCTAATTTTTATGCAAACTTGTCAGTATTTGTGGGACATTCCTGCTGGGGTTCATCATGTGTTGCATTTTGAAGCAACAAGTTCCGATTTGTCAGATGCTTCAGAGATTAGAGCTAAGAAAAAAAGAGGAACGAAGAGAGATGGATGTTGTGAATGTGTGACACCGAGTCTAGAAACGCCCCTGACATCTTGTCAGGTTGGTGAGAAACGAGCCCTGGATGCAGGGAGGGCGAGAGGTGAAAGGTCAACCACAGCCACATGTGAAGTGTGGTCCTGACATCTGTGCTGTTGAGTTGTGGTAATAACTTGACTTCCATTCATTCCAAGCTTTGCTGCTCATGTTTATCTGACAACTAATCTCTTCCTCATTTATTATTCTGTCATTTCTTGCTCGGTCTTTTCCCCACTCGTTTGCTTCCTGCCTGTTTACGTTCCTGTTAAATCTTTCTGGTCGAGCCTCTTTCTTATGTTTTGTTTGAAAGAGTAGCTGATTTAAAATCACACCACTTAAAAATAAAAAAACTCTAATTTTGACTTTTCTCCTAAGAATTCTGACTTTAGACTCAGAATCAGAATAGTGTACATCGTTTATGGAGATGATTTTAGTGTGGATAGATACTACAACAAGTCAGAAGCTATTTTGTGATTATTTTCCTATACCAACAACATAATTGATATTCCTCTGAGGATGTTTGTTTATTTATTTTGATTTTGACACAGCATTCTGAGGTAAAAGTCTGAATTCAGAGAAAAGTCAAAATTCTGAGAAGAAGTCAGAATTTTGAGCTTAAACTCAGAATTCTGAATTTAAATCGGAAATTCTGAAGTCTGAAATCCACATTCTGTTTTTAATATCCAAATTCTGAGTCTGAAGTCCGAATAAAATTCACATTTTTACTTTGCTCAACACATTTATCAGATGTATTAATTGTTGAATTAAGCAGAAGCTTGTATCTTTTCTGTAATATTCTAATATTTCATTTGTCCTGTCATGGCCAGCTTATGTTGGAGTTCAATTATTATTTGGAAGACACTAGAAGAGTTTATTGTATTTAATAGTGATTTAACTTATAACTTTGTTTTTTGCAACCAGAAGGTATTTTTTCCGTTTAATTAGTTTTCGTTTAGCTTGGACAAGCTTGCAGTCATGTAACCCTGTGATTGTGCATTTCTGCAACTTATACTGATGTAATGGAAGAGCTAATGTCACATTAGATGCTCCTTTACTATTTTATCTAGAAACCTTAGTTTTTAAAAATAATTTATCATATTTTTATGTGTTTGTCAGCTCGAATAAATTGATAGCCGTTGGAAAAAAAGGAGGGAAAACATAGCTAAATAGTTTGTAGAAGACCTAAAAACATAATCTCAACTAAAATCTAAGCAGAACCTAAAACCACATTTGACAATAAGCCAAAAGTTTCACAGTTTCCATATGCAAATTACAAGAAAGTAAATTCTATTCCTAACAAAATAGACTTTTTCTGATAGTTTCAGGGTACATGTTTTTTATGTAGCTACACTGTAGCCAAGTCAGGGTAGCTGATTAGCATTTTGTTGTTTTTTTTTTGTGCGTGTAAATTAATCAGAAAAGTGGAAATTGCCTCTACACACACGGTTATTGTTGATTGTGCAGAACATCTACAAATTCAACTGTAGAAAATATGGCCCGACCAGATGAAAGTTAAATGAGCGAAGTGAAGAAATAAAGTGTGCAGCACGTGCCAACGCAGGCAGAGCAGCAGCCAGAAGTACTCAGGGTGAACACAACTAGACCCAGTGAACATAGATTGTATCGAGACTTGGCAAAAACTGCCTGCTATCTAGATTAATCACTATTTATCTGGTGCAATCACTATCGTCGTCATGTGACGATAGTGCTAAACAGCAATGAGCTTTCTGTTTAGCTCATTTCCACCTCCGCCGCCTTCGTCTTCTCCCTCTTTTCTCGGTGGAGTGTAAAGGTTACCGGCTGTCATCAACTTTCAGCATATTGGCAAAGCAGCAGCTGAACTATGCTCACACGGATCTCACCGCCACCGAGCGCAGAGAGAGGCCAGGCCCACCAAAGGTGCGCTTGAAACCGGCCACTTTTATCAGCTTCCACACTAATGGCTTTCTCCTGACTCACACACACTCACAGGCATATTAAAGCAATGAAAAAATGGCTGCACTGTTGGAAAGTAATGTGTGTATACTCATTTGTGTGACTGTTTCTGGTACATTCACTGACTTGATGATGACCCGTTTATGAGGACAAGACCAAAGGAATCCTCTTGTTAAGGGTTTAGAGGCAATTTGATTAGCTTAATCAAATTAGGTTTTCATTAAGGTAAATTATATGTTGGATTTTATGCAAAAAAAGAAATCACTTTTTTGGATGTTTTTGTGCTTCCATTTGGGTCTCAGCTGCATGTAAAAACAGCCTAAGCACTTAAAAAAAAACACCCAGCCATTTTTTCTGGAAATAAGTTAATGTTTCTGCAAAATTAACTGTTTGACGGGAACTGCGCTGTTGCCTAGCAACCCAAGTTGAACTCCAGCATGTTTGGTCAGCTGGTTTACTGCTGTTGTGCTGTGTTTTGTTGATGACTTACCATTCAGAAACCATTTGCCACATTCTTGTTGGTTGTGCGGGAGGTGCCGTTTCTGCTGTTCAAAGATGTATCTGTTTGCAATAAATCAAAAGGCATATATATACATATATATATATATATCGCTGATTAATATCAAAAGACAATACGTCTATCTGAATATTAAATATTCGATATGTAGAATATTTACTGAGCTCTGATCCAGAACCGCACAGCATTCTGGGAGATGTAGGCAGAGGGAAGACATTAGCTGCTCAACCTCTCATGGCGAGCTAAGGAAGATGAGTGGCACAAACTCCTGGTTACCTAGCAACCTGGGTTAAAAAAAAATCACACTTTGGTTTCCTAGCAACAACTTGTTGAGTAACTCGTGCAACAGCAACTGCCTCAAAGCTGCTTAAAAATAAAAAACAAAGGTGCGGAGTAAAAACTGAATAAAACAGGAAATGTCACACCACCGGTTTGTCAGTATTTCAGATATTTAAAACAAAAAACTAATAATCATCTATTCACTGATATAAAACTCTTGTATTGTAATAAGTTTTTCAGCCAAATTGTCCAGCCTTAGCTAGCGGCCATGTTTCAGTTGGGAGGTGTGACCAGCAGCAGCTTGTCTGGATTTAAAGTGACAGGACGCCCTAAGACAGCTCATCCTGAAATGAGCTCAAAATAAGAAGCAGAATAAAATCTCATTATCCAAGAATGATTTTGTGAAAAAATCCAATGAATATGTTTTGTTTAATATAGCTATCCTAACATGTTCAAGGAAGCATGATAGGTCACCTTTAAGAACAATGTTTGGATTAGGAATAAATGCACTTAGTAAAATGAATGGAAGTCGATACAATGTCCTTTTATGGGTAGGAAGACAAAAACTTATGTGCCCAGGAAGGGTTGTGATTTTTCAAGAGGTGCTCGTTAGCTGGTCGGTATACAACATCAGCCCCAGGGTGGTCTCTCCACTCCGTCTCTGGGTGTTTGACAGTGAAGACTAGTAATGAAGCTGTTTGTCAGAGGGGGTCGGGGCATTAGGACGGATGGAGGATCCGGAGAGCCTCAAGAAGCCTTTAGGTAGTTTAAGACAGAAGAAATGGATGGAAATGTTTGCAAGCTGTGTGACATGAAAAGACCAGTATGAGGAAGCAAAGCTAGACTTCAGAAAGCTCCTACGTATGGCCGTTAATTAGGGAGTGGGCTCTGATTATAGACCCACCACCCACTGTCACAGAAACACACCGCGGGGGTCATGTACAGTCAACAAGGTGTGGGAAGAGGCCATGCTCCATTGATTTTCTTGGACAGGGCTTTCCCTTAGTTTCAGAGGGAGCATCAAGCAATGTTCAGAAGTACATGTAGGATGCATGCACACCAGTTTAATCTACTTCAATCAAACTCCGGTTGATTTGCCACAAAAGTTCAGATTGTTGAATACGCAATTGAACTCCGACGAGGACACAAAAAGCAAACTCTGGTCTGCCTAAAAGTCAAGATCCGGGTACTATTAAAGTGAACTCTGGTTCGGTGTGAATGTGTATGTGAACGCCAAGTGGACTGGAGACCGCTCCAAAAGCGGGAAGTGGACTATAGCGCAGGGAATTCCAGGTAAATACAACCAAAACGAACGTAAGAATCTAGAGAATAGTCTTTTACCAGCAACAAAAAAGAAATCCTATAGCTGCTAAAATCTGACGCCACTCCATTTTAGTTGCCATTTCATAAAGAAGGAAGTTGAACTCTGATTCTTCTTCAGAGCTTTTTGCATCATTTCCTTCACTGGTTTCTTGGTGCAGCGCCACCACAGATGAGGAGGGCAAAAGGTTTTTCAAAGAGTTTGGATTGTTTTACACAAAATAGTGTGAAAGTGAACTACAGCAACTGAAAATGTAGCAATTCTTACAATCTTGAATTGTAAGAATTCATGAATTCTGTTTTTATCCAGAATTCACCAGCTATGAAAGCACTTCTTCATCATAAACAAAGGCAACTTATAGCCTCTGTTTGGACATGATTGATCGGGGTAAGTCAATCAAATCAGCAGTCTTGTGTCAGCGCAAGAGCTGGCTCAGAAGATAAAAAGCATAATGAGAAAGGGCTCTTTGTTTTTGATTTGTCACTTTGGGTTGTTGTCATGCCCTGCATGTCGTACTCATGCCTTCGTGTTGATGTTCTTTCTTATAATCTTAGATTCTTACATTAGTGAGCGTATGTTTGATTTAGTTTGTCTGTGTCCTGCTTCTTCACCCAGATACTGATTAAACCAAGTCTATCAGGAGTGAAATCGCTCTAGGAGAACAGCAGGTCTGAACTAGTAAAAACTGGATCCCTGAGTTAAACAGAGATATTTTACAAAGAAGCGACAACAAAACCATTTGGTGACCATAAGTGGGCGACTTCAGCTTAACCAAATTGTCCAGCAATGGACTGGACTTGAGTCGTAATGCCCCAGTCAGTGGTCCATGTTTAGCTTTTTAAATAATTCCAGATTTCCTGCATATCGCTTTGTAAAACGACAACATACACAACAGTGATTGTGTGCGACTACCGTCCTGGCATTTCACTGGGGAGACCAGAACACTGTTCTATTTACGGGAGGCCAACACACCTGGAAATAAATCAAATCAAATAACTTAAGTAGATAATTGAATAAATACAGATTTTTTTTTTCTTTGCTAAGCAGCTGATAACAAACATGTTCACAGTAATTTTTATAAAGGTGTTTAATAATGAAACTACAAATCAGACTTTTGTGACTTTTGTGTGTTTGAACATTAGGCCAATGTTGTTCAAACTTGACAACATTGGCCTAATGTAGTAAAACATTTGGGCGTCCCTGACATAGAAACATTATTTGTAGATATTCAGTGCCGCAGACAGTGGAAAATCATACCTGATGACATTTGTGTAAAATAGTGTCTTTAAAGGTTAATTCTGTAATTACACGCAATTAAATACAAAAATGAAAAATGAGTTCCTAATTTAAGGACATTCCAAATAATTGGTTTAGGTCCAATAGTCAATTTAAGACAAGCTAAATGTTTTAAGTTGTAATCAAACAAAAGGAACCATGTTTAACTGAATTGACAAACTAAACATTATTTACATAGCATTTTGGTGATATAAGGAAGTATTGAATGACACTTTTGGGTTTTCCAATTGAAAACCATCATAAGCAAACAACTGTTGGCAGTAACGTATGTAAAACCGACCCGCAAATCATGCAAAATTTTATCCAAACACAATGATGTGCGTGTGCCATAATTTAAACACAACATCCAATGACCAAACTGCTGGACAACATGTAAAATAGGTAATTATCAATAAATGGCAACAATTTATAATGGTGTACTAAAAAAATTGAACACATTTTTAACATAAATAATAATGTATAATAAATAAGGCACTGAAGTCCAAAGATATTTTGCCAAAACCTCACATTTTAAACTTGGGTTTAATTAGCTGCTACATTTCCCGTACTATAAGGTTGCATTCACACCAGCCTGTTTACTTTGCTTCAATCAAACGCAAGTTTGTTTGCCTGAAAAGTCCAGATTATTTGGGGAGGTGTGAATGTGTAATCAAAATCTAGTGCCAACCAAAAGACATAACGCTGCTCTGCTTATAAACCTCAATAAAATTTAACTCTGGTGGGGTTTCAAATGCAGTGTGAATCCCAAATGAACTGGAGACCGCTCCAAATGCAAGAAGTGGACTATAATGCAGGGCATTCTGGGTAAATACAACCCAAACAAATGCAAAAACTCTAGCAGGAGAAATAACTCGTGGTCTTTTGCTAACGTCAAAACAGAAATGCTTCAACTGCTACTCCATTTTTTTTCTTACATTTTGTGAAGAAGAAAGTTGCGCTTGAAGAAAACCTCTTCTTCTGAGGTTTTCATGTTGTTTCCTTCAGTGGTTCCTGGTGCACTGCCCCCACAGGCAAGGAGGGCAACAGGTTTTTCAATTAGTTTTTCAATAGTTTGGCGCAGTGCGATAGCGAACTGCAGAAGCTGAAAATGTAACAAAATGTTGCAAACCGTTTCTTCTGGACTATTTCTGTTACTTACAGTTTTAAATCTCTTTGCTGCTTTTGTGCTCCATTGTTTCTGCTCACATCATCTTTTTATGTTAAAAAATATATTTCTCCAACTTGTAAGCCAATCGAGGAGTCGCTGCACCGTTGTTTAAAATATTTCTGATCACAAAGGTGTTATCACAGATCTACAATCTGAAGTTGAAGCTGAATAAAAGGTTATTTGTTTTGGGGAAGTAAATCTGTCTTACATTAAGCTAAACTCAAATTGGATTAAAGTTGCATTTTTCTTGTAATACTCCAATTTGCTGTCAGTGCCCAAGTGAAGCATTTTGATTTCTTGCACATGCATGTAATAGAAAGCCAGGTTCTGTCAGTAATTATGACGTTGAGTTACTCTGGACAGCTAGGAGTGCATTTAGCTCAGTTCTGTTGTCTTTGTAGCTTTAGCTCAGCATGCAAAAAGATAAACAAACATGACTGTGAGTCACTCAAAGAGGAGCGCCGTCCCATCGCCGTCTGAAGGGAGACTCTGACATGAGGTCAGAGCCTTAAGATGGTAATCACAGCAGCACATTTGGGACCGAATGGCTCCCCGGTTGTCCCAGTGAATAAACCGAGGTCAGGAGTTCAGTCATTTATAGAGCAGAGTTCACCTTTCATCCCAGTTATGCTCATGTTACTCTGTCAGGGGGGTTATGTGAAGACAGACCAGAATTTCCTTCTGGTTTTTGCTTCAGAAGGAGATTTGATGTCTTGTTTGTAGCAAATGATTCACTTTTTTTAATTATTATTGCTGCTTAGTGCAGCTTTATGAGGTTTTCTAAAATCACCAAGGTTATTCTTATTGCTCTTCTTACTCAGGATGTTGTGTGTTACAAGACACAGAACATTTACAACTTTTTAGTGGATTTTTATGAACTTTTTTCTTTTCCTCTCTTTCTTTCTTAAAAATGAAAATTACATTAATTGGCTTTTCTTTCAACCGTCTTGTCTGTGAGTTGTATGACTGCTAGGTCCAGGCTACAAGAATTTTAGCTTAATTACAAAAGTACAGTCACATTATTAGCAGAATAAAGACACAAAATTAACATTTAGTGGAAAAAGTCTGAATATAAAAAGCTTATTTATGATCTGACATGAGCAGCTCAGTTTGTGATTTTTTTTCTCTCTTTTAAATACACTCATTTCTTTATTTAATTGAGTCAAAGTCCTTCTACTGATATTAATTTGTTCATAATGTGTTAAGATTAAATATTTCCTTAGTTGAAAAACTTGTACCAAAGTATAACCTGCTCAATATTTCTCGTTTTATTTTTTTAAATTATTTCTTGTGTTTTGGTTTTCATAAAATTACTACTTCATTCTCCAAATTGTTTAATTAAATTAATTCTTGTAATTTTATGACAAGAACATTGTAAAATCATAGCTTTTGCAAGCTATGATTGTAAAAGCATATTCTGTCAGAGTTGACCTGATTTCAAAGTCCAAATAAATAGAAGCTCTAAAACACACTTGTCAACCAAGATGGCTGCCATGAGCGCGTTGACATCAATCTGAACTATGGAAACCCAAGGAAAATCCAGATTTTCCAAAAATTTGATCTTTAAAAGTCAAAATTTTGATTTCTCGATAAAGTCGATTCTATTTCCCAGCCCTACAACTATTTCTGTTCAATTATTTTCATGCTTGTAGTTTCTATGTTAGTAAAATGAAATTTAGCACAGTGGAGAATGATCACTGCCAGCAAAAACTAATTTGAACCCATTACATTCTGGCGTCTGCTTCAGTTCTGGCCAGCATTATTACTCTAATGCATATTTATCTAAAGAGCTGTGCAGTCATGATGCTTTATATATCCTTTTCAGTTGCTGTTGTTTCAACTGCTCAGGTATCTGAACAATTCTGAAAACAAATCTCTTCAAACAGACTTTGTGCACTGGTTTAGTGTGAAAAACTGGTTTTTACTGGCAGGATTACTTGTGTATTGTTTCAGTTGCTAGACGGCTTTTATACTCTGTTTTTAGAACTCTTTCTGTTTTATTTTTGACCCAGTTACTTGTAATTCATCGTGCTAGACTTGTTTATATGCCACCTGTGGAGCACTTTGGTGCATCTGGAATAGTTTTTAAAATGTTTAAATGGCATGCAGTGATTATGAGGGTCATAATGCAGCAATCAAAACATTGGGCCAAGAATACACTTTAAGTTAAATCCACATATGATATAAACTGACACAAAGACTTAAAAATTGGGTGGATAGAGTGAAAAGTCCTCCATATTTACTTGTTTACTTTAACAAAGCTACCAGGGTGTCATATATAGACATGTTTTTGTAGTTAAGTGCTCACTTGGTCTGTTTTTGCCAAGAAAGCAATCAGTGATTGTGCGAAATTTCAAGATGATGTGATTGAAGACACCACAAGATCATCAATATATGTGAGTGCATTCCTGCTTCGGGTGGGGATAGAACTCAACCGTCGGGGAAACTAAGGTTTTAAATTACTCATCAGGGTTAAAAGATTCATGTTTGACAGTTTATGTTTCATATTTTAAGGTTTTCTGGCTCTAAAGCATGATTGTTTGTGCTCTTCAAGGCATCCAATTATACTAGTCAACAACATTATGGGGATTATCAATTTAGGACTGATGTACAAATCTGAAACATTTAAAATGCTGCTATATTAGTTAATTCACATTGAACTAAGATGCCCCATCAGGTTTTATTCTGTTTTTCTGACTTTGTTCCTTCTTTTTCAACCTTTTTCTTTTCCCTCCCATCCTCCTTTCCATCTTTCCTCACCTGGTTTTCATCCTCTTTCTTTCTCTCATCCTTCTGCCAATTCAAACCTTTGCCCTGTTTTATCTTTAGCCACCCTTGGAGCCTAAAGTGAAGGTACGTTCTTAGTCATAATAGCTAATAATTATAGAGCACTTAAGGTTTTAGTACTAGCTTTATATTGAGAGTGACTGGCTAAAACCTTGGCACACCTTGACACTGGTATTACTATTATAAATAGTAATTTTAGAGTCGTATAAAGATGTGGTTTGTTTTTGCTTCATTCTCAGTTTGGTTTCTTGAAATTATTTCATGATTTTCATGCTTGAGTACCAACATTTAGCTATCCCAAATTAAATTTTGTTAAATTTCCACCATCATCTTTGTCCAGCTGCTTGTGTCACCCTTCTGCATCTCAGCTCCGGTGGGTCGACTATTTCACGGCAGGTTCACTGTATTTATTCTAACAAGAGACCAAATCAAGATGGCGGCTCACTTTAATCCGGAAGCTTCTGCCCAACAGTTAACAGACAGAAAAAAAAAAAAAGGGGGGAGGAGCTGTCGGTTACCGGTTGCTACGGTAACCGCCAACTGCCAAGAGCAGCGTAACGGAACTAAACACGCCAATAAATGTCTGGAGAAACAACTTCTTCTCTAAATACATTTGAGGAGTAAATAAGCAAAATTTTGACATTCTTCATGTCCATAATGTTGAAATAAAACCCTGCTGCAGTAGCAGTGTCCCTGAGACATCCGTCACTTTAAAAACAATCTGTTTTCCGCCATGTCTGGAGTGTATTATTGTCTGAGTGTAACTGATGAGCCAGAGCCTCTCTCGCTCTCTCTCTGTGTGTGTGTGTGTGTGGTCTGTTGTATGACTCCATAATGATGATGCCATTGACATGTTGATTTGGGTTCCTGTGCCGTCATTATGCTGAATATGAATGAGACCTTCAAGCCGGCTGAGGACCAGAACAAACGTAAACACGTGGCACCACAACCCGATGTCACCGCTGCTCCGCGTGTCGTGTCAGTCACTATTTATCCATCAAATTACTGTTTTTTTTAAATTTAACTTGATTCCTCAACAACAAATAGAGAACAGATTGATATTCTTCTCTTTTAGTTGTTAGAAATAAATGTGAATGCTTATGTTTCTGTTGGTCTAAGTGTCAGTAAGTTGCTCCCCATAATGACCTTCTTCAAATTAAACAAAACTGGTGTCAAATGTTTGTGCAGCACAAATTTTTGTTTGTGCTGCTATCGTTTAAAGTTTATTAATAAATGTTTCCAAAAGTCACCAAAGATCAAACAGCCTGTCCACATTTACAGAATAAAACAAAACATTGTGTCAATAAACTCTGCTGCGTTTGTGCAGCAAAAGTTTTTTTGAGTCATTATTTTTAAGATAATAATAATAAAACAAAACAAAGGTCACCAAAGACCAACCTGCCCATTCAACCC
This sequence comes from Poeciliopsis paucimaculata, assembly GCA_903067055.1. Lineage (NCBI taxonomy): Eukaryota > Metazoa > Chordata > Actinopteri > Cyprinodontiformes > Poeciliidae > Poeciliopsis > Poeciliopsis paucimaculata. The sequence continues at coordinate 41,648 of CAEGAD010058566.1, forward strand.
ACATTAAAACAATCAAACAAAATTTAGATAAATTAATTGTGCTTCGGTGAATCAGATCGTAAAATTAAACCAAACCGTTGCTGTTTCAGGCCATCAGTGTGATTTCTCTTTACTTTGATTTAGATTTCTAAAAAACATCTTCATTCATTCCTTCAGTTATTGGTGTAAGCGCCTTTTCTTGGTTTTCTATTATTAATAGAATTGCAAAAATCTCAAACTTTTTTCTAAATAATCATCGTAACGTGTTTGTGTGTCGAATTTTGAGAAAAAATAAATTAATTCAAGTTCTGATAAGAATTTACAAACGTATACAAACATATGGAGTCAGTCGCTGCTTCGACCAGGACTTATAAGCACCAGCTACTCAACGTTGTTTACGAACATGATTAAAATTGTTAAAAAATTCAAATGGATTAAAATTACTCAAACAATTTTAATCAGTAATGGGTTTTTATGTTCCCACATTTTTCTACTTTTAAGTAGAAAAAAATTGGCTAATTGATTTAATTGAAATTAATTTTTACCAAAAACTAAACTAAATCCGCTAAAATTTAAGTACATGATGTGATGTTTTGTTAAGTAAGCTTTTAGCTGTGCTTTAGTTTTATGATTGTCTTATGTTATCAGGTTGAGCAACTCCAATCTGTTAGGAAAATGAGTCGATGTGTTATGACTGCTACTTAAATATTAGAGGTGCAAAAGTAATGCACAGTTTTGCTCTATAAAAAATTGAGATTTTCTAAAACTTAATTCTCTAAATGAAGTAACAGTAAAAGAAATGGCATCCACAACCCAAAACAAACCTTTTAAATGTCCATTTGCTAAACCAGGAAATGTCGTGTTTTGTTTTGCTTTAACGTCTCGTTTTCTGTGGTCTAGGATTCCAACTCTTTACCCGTCCTGGGGACCCTGAAAGTCGACGAAAATGGGTTTTACCTGACGTGGGTAGCAGGGGGCCAACAGGTAAGACAAATGCAGAGAAAAACCCTCAAATGTTGGTTTGAAATTGAAAAGAAAATGATTTTTTTTGCCATCAGAGGAAACAGAAATGGACCTCGATGTGTTTTTAATGCCCTAATATGAGTGGGAACATTTACTTGTCCACTTTAACATGGCTGTGTGGGAAAATAGACCGACTTCCTCTCTTTTGTTTTATGCTTTTTAACTGCTTCTCCTCTTCTGAGCTCCTGTGAAGTCTCATATTGTGGTTTTCCTGCCCATTAGCTCCATCAAAATTGGCCTGTTCAATTTGTGGTGGGTTTCTTGTTTGTCTTCTTCTCTTTCCTGCCGCCTGCTCCCCGATGTCGTTGTGGTCTTTATCAGTCCCGTCTCTCTTTCGCTCCATCATCACCACTTCCGCACATCCATCCTCCCCTTCATATCTTTGGTTGGCTGCGTTTGTGTCTCCATTAGTGCCGTTATATTAGATTTGACATTTTGGGCATTTAGCTAATTGGTCGGATGCAATAAGCAGCAGGCTGGTAGGATGCTGCATTTCCAGATTTTAGTTGCGATTGTGTTCTACAGTATTGCAGATGTTCTTAATCACGATTAGGGTAATTTCGAGTTTGTTGTAAGGAATTGTTTTTTGGCTTTGTTGTTTATTTTATTCACTTCCATTAGATAGAGAAAGCACTTTTTAATAGCAGGTTCTAAATTGATCATTTAATCATTACAAACTGAACAAAAATTTAGTTTACTTTCAGAAAGAGGTAAAAGTACATAGGGGTCTGACTTTTGAATGTAAAAATTTGCATTTGTAGCATTTGGATTGGATGAAATGTTGGAAAATGTAAACATTTTGGAAAATTTAAGAATTAAATCTTATATTTTTAAATTGCATTAAGTCTTCCAGAAAAGTTAAATTAATAGAAAAGTTGCTCCTTAAAGTTGAAGTATCTCACTTTAGACAGAAGAAAACTGTTTTTTTAAAATTGTTTTAGTTAAAATAATCACCATCTTGTGACTGTATGAGACAGATAATCTGTGAACAGATTAGTCTCCTCCACCATCTCCTGGAATTGCTATTGTTGTCTGAAGAAATGACCAAAAACAACCAATCAGAGCCAGGAGGCGGGTCTTAGCGTTGTCAATCAAACTCATAAATGAGATGCTAAATATGCTAATGGCGGAAAAACAACTCAGGAAAACTTGAAAACTGTTTATTCGCCATCACTGGTGGACATTCTAGCTCATTTTAGTGAACAGTGCTAAAATGAGCACTGTTCACTGTTTCTTGGTAGAGTTGTTTCTACCAAGAAACAACTCTGATTGGTTGTTTCTTGGTAGCATGAAGAGAAGGTAGAGGAGCTTTATTTTTTTCACACATTATCTATTTTATAATATTCTGTCACTACATGGTGACAGATTCAACAAATATGTAAAAAAAAAAAAAATTCTAAAAGTTACATTTAACTTTTTAAATAGTCGTCGTTCTTTAAATCACATATGAAACTCTGCTCAAATTAAATGCAGATGATGGAAGAAGTGACGTTATTGCTGTTTCGTGCAGACTTTCTCTCTCAGATAAAAGTTGTGACGTGATCATGTGGTCAATATTTTGACACAATATTCAACCTAAGTTTGGTTTGGTCTGCCGAGGAAGTCGTCCAGATAAGCATCATAATTAACCCAATCCTCCTCCTCACACCCAAACTTTGTCTGTTTATCCAGTCGGCATGTGTGCTCCGACCCGTCGATATCAAAATCCTCTCACTATGTTGAGTGTGCATGTTTCAGATTGTGAGGCCGGCTGTTGATATCTGGGCCAGGGCTCACGTCACCCCGTCAGTCGACACGCGTGTCAGCATGTGGACGCAGCTTTAAACTCTTATTTCATCCTGATGTGCTACACGTGTGTGTTTGTGGGAATGAGATAATGGGCCATTTGTCGCCGGAGGGGCAGCTGTGACACTGTTTAGCAGGCAGAGAGATGATTACGTGTTGGATCCTTTCATAGAGATGAGAGGAGATTTTATACAAAAATGGCTGCTATGGAGTGAAGTTTTTATCATTTAGCTGGATGAGATGAGTTTCTGCTGCAGAATGGATGATTTGTTGGTTTCTTTGAACGTGGGTCAAATGAAATTAATGACAAATTACCATTGTTAGTATTTTTTTATAAATAATTTCAGTTGATTTTGCGTCAATGTTACAGAGAGGTAGAGCGCACAAAAATTATACTCACCCAGCACTACTTTTACATATTTTACAAAGGTGAAACCTTCCTATACAAGCAAGTTTGGGAGAGTAAAAAAGCCAGATGAGTCAGAACAATTTAATATGATGGGATCAGACAGAAAAACACTCATTTTATCTGCAAGGGTTAATAACAAACTAATAATAATAGATTTTAAAGGCTGAAATTGTAATTAAAGATGGCTCATCCATCCATCCATCCATCCATCCATCCATCCATCCATCCATCCATCCATCCATCCATCCATCCATCCATCCATCCTTCCATCCGACTAATCGTCCCTCCGTCCATTCGTCTTTCGGTCCCGTCTCTACTAACAATAGTATCGTGTTTTTATTGCTGCCTAATGTGTCTTCCATCTTCTTAAATAACGATCTCGGCTGATTTACTCACTGTTGAAAAGGTCACAAATGCTTCAAGAGACAAAATATTAAATTTACAGGAATATTTATGACTTCCTCTCCTCCTGTCTCAGCTACACTATTAGCAGAACAAACAAAACATATAGTTATGTTTATCTGCGTTTATTAAGCAGCTGACTTGTCTGCAAAAGATAAAATAAAAAACATATTAGTCACATTGTCTGACTGTGGGTGAAAGACTGAGATGAGGACATGTAGCTGGCCTGGCATCAAACCTCCGCACCGCAGAGAGTGTTATTACAGCGACACATCTCAGAGCTAATAGTAGCTCTGTGACAGTGTTTGCCTGTTCCCTGATTACTGCTTTTGATTTATGGTTATGCTGGCATGACTCAGCTGGGTTAGAGTGGCTACTATTCTTGTTCCAGTAGCGGGAACGCGGCTCGGTCAAAGCCGCAGAACGCCCAGACCACCGAGGCGAACTGCTGGGAAATCTGGGAATTCAGGGCCAGGCAGTCAAATGATGTAATTTTGTGTTGCTTTGGTTGCGCTAAAGACTAAAGCAGTTTTTTACCCGCTAACTTTCCATAAACTTGTCAATCAAACGGTTCTTTTCTGCCTCTCTTTCTGCAAACTTTGTTTTCTTTCACCCAAATCTCCTGGGCTGCTCCTGAATGTTTCTGAGTGTCGTCATTTCATCGATCCCAGAGTAAAGCTTTAATTCAGCCTCTGGGCTCCCCAGGAGGCTGGAGAATAAGAAAGAGGACAGGGCAACAGCAGCGATTATTAATGAGAGCAGCTAATGCGCCTTCACACAGACGACAAGGATATTCTGGATGGAAACCCATTTCTCTGAATAGAGGCGCCCAAAATATTAAACTCTCCGGTGCAGCTTTATTTTTTGCTGCTCCGCTCTTCATCTTACTGCAAATGTCAGAAGCAGATTGTTCCGACACTTTTGCTTTTAGATTCTGCAACACAAAAATGACAGAACTACTTTTTTAAAACGTGAGAATGGGTCTTAAAGGTGACATTGCATTTATTTACAGTCAGGAAATAAATGCATAAAATAAATAAAATGAAAAATACACATTGAACTTTTTCACTTTTTGCCACATCACAAAGACAAATGGGCTTGTCTTTATTTTATTGTTGTCTTAAGACTATTTTCAAGAAATATAATGGCAATCATGCAAGAAAATATCCTCAAAGATCAATAAAAAAACAAATCCTGGTGAATATTTAACACTGGAACTGGAAGACATTTTAAATATCCAAAAAAATAATAAAAATAAATAGAATTATCCTTGAGACCAAAGCAACAAACTGAAGACTTTTGTCATCCAGATTATGGTAAATAGAGAAAAAAACAGAAAAATAAAAAGTCATGGAAATTATCTAGTTTGTTTTACCGTATCAGGAAGCTAATTGATTTATTAATTTATTGCTTATTGCGACAGGCCTAAGAACTCCTGATAAGTCAAAACTCCTATGTATTTTAGAACCAGCTCTGAGGCTAAGTTTGTTCACACCAACAAGAAATTTCACTTCACTTAATTTTGTCCTCAATAAAGATGTTTAAAATATAAATCACAGAATCCGAAGCACCGATTCTGACAGAAACTGATTTTTTAAAACTGAAAGTCGATAAATTATAGGCAGGCCGTCCGTCAGAGCAAAGGGACACTGGCTGATTTATAGACCTTTGAGGAGGCAGATGAAGTTGGTTCACATGAAACAATAATAAAAAATGAAGAAAATTAGGGCCAATTGATCAGTGCAGTAATAAAAATAAAAAAAGTCTAAATAGCAAAATGTTTTTTTTTATTGTAACCACGTGAATGAATAGTCTATTTACCAAAGAAGAAAAAATTGAATTGGTGCAAAGAAGAAACTGTCTTGGGTAGCTGGTTTTTACTGAGTTTGAGCCATTTTACCAAACTGTTTTGCCATAATCGCCAATAAAGACGTTTGTATGAAGCATTGATTAAACACAAAAGCAAGCCACACTTTTCAGATTTTATTTTCTCTTCCTGCTTCTTCAGGATGATGCATCTTGTAAAATACGCTGAGGTTTCTGGCTGCAGCTCGACGGAGAGAATGTGGGAAAAGCTGCAGCTGTGTGAATACTTTTGCAAAGCGCTGTGGCTCCACAGATTTTAAAGACATAAACTTCAGATTTGGCTCTGACCACTTGTGTGTACTTTCTCCTACATCTTCAGAAAACTTTGAATTGATGGAGTGGAGCTGCGGTGAGTTTCTGCTGGATAAATCTGCAGCGATTCTGACATTTCATTGCTCATATGTAAACGACACGGAGAAGTTAAGCTGATTTATGGGTAGATGTTTCTACAGAGTGTTAAGTTTTAACTCCAAGCCCTTCCTGCTGGCTCCATCGATCATCCTTCAATTAGACACTTTTTGTTCCAATCTGGTTCTGTTTGGAGAACCAACCCTCCTGTTTTTCCTACATGTTTTATAACATCTCCTTTGTGTGTCTGCTTTGATTTATGGCTCCTTTCACCTATTTTCCAGCTTTCCCTCCGTCATCCCGTCTTATCTCCATCTGCTTTGTGTCACCGTTTTGTTCTGCTCCACTTTGTTTAACGTTTTACTTCAAATATTTCAACACTTTTGTCTGTTTTCTTTTCCCAGTATTTGTCGTACCTCTGTCCTGTTGCTGACAGGACCGGCCTTCTTCCCACGATTCGTCTATCTTTCTCATCTCTCTCTCATCGGCTGTTTCCTCCCTGCAGACCTTCTTCTGGATCTCTTTATCAGCAGTTCTCCATCTTTGCAACTGATCTTGACGTCCGGCTTACAGCAACCCTGACTTTTTCTGAGCCCAGATTTCCTCATTATATCGAGCTCATTTAATGTAATCATTCATTACAGATTTTCAAATCAAAAACTGTGATTTGGAGATATAAATCGGGGTAAAATAGGGGTTCACGCTATATTTTCACTTAAAAAAACTAAATCTTATCAAGTATTTTTGTCTAGTTTCTTCACTGGTGCTTGAAATAATACAAATATTCTATATGAGGTTGTTTTAAGTCAGTAATTCCTTATTGTTGATCCTGCTTAAGTTTTTCATTTACACAGGGAAAATGTCTTGTCATAAGTGGAAAACAATCTGCCTGTGGAAGAAGCATTTTTCATTTCTTAAACATTTTGTACGTTTTTGTGTCTCTAATGCTGCTTAAAACAGCCCAAAATGCTTGAAAATAACGCCCATCGTTTTTTTGGTAATAAGTTGATATTTTTGTCTGGAAATGGAGCCGTTACAAAATTCTCCCAAACATTGTCGCGCTCCGCAGTTACCTAGCCTGGATCCATTACCGAGCAACCCAAGCGGAGTTCCAGCAGGTTTGGTCAGCTGGTTTCACGGCTATATGCTGTACAATGACTGCTGGGAAGAAAAAGAAAAAAAAAAAAAAAGAGTGTTTAGTTGCTGACTTTCCATCCAGAAACCACTTGCTGCATCCTAATCAGTTGAGCAGGAGGCTCTACTTCTGCTTTTCAAACATCTGTTTGCAGTCATTTTCACATGTGAGGGTAAACGTTGAGCTGTGGCGTCACCAGCTTATTTGGATTTAAAGTGACAAGACATACTTAAAAAAAACCTCATTCTGATAAGAACTTAAAATATCGATAACTGACCAGACTGAAATCTCATTTAGGAATGATTTTGAGGAATGAACATGTTTTGCATAGACCATAGACCTATCTTAACTTGTTCAAAGAAGCATACTAGATTGCCTTTAAGGAATTATTTACTTTAAACAAGTTGCTATATCTTGTTGAGAAGCTCTTTGTAAGTTAGTTTTGTCTTATTCCAAGATATTTGCACTGAAAACTAGACAAAAATACTTGGTAAGATGTGTTATTTGTTGCAGTGCAGTTTCTTTCACCTTAGTTTAAATGTGTTGGTTTGCTGCTGCATCTCCGAACCCCAGAAGGAATCCAGTCCTGGAGCTACTTCCCAACATTCCTGCTGCGGGACGTGGGGTCGCTTCCAGCTGAGGCTTCGCTGTAAACACAAACTGCATGCCAGCGGCCGCAGGTTGCGCAAGATCCCAAAACCAACACGCGCTGCATGCTTGCAGCTTCCTGCGAAACCTTCTCTCCGTGTCTTCTTCCAGTCCTCTTCCTCATCTTGGCGTTTGCGTTCGTTGGCGTTGTGGTTGAGAGTTTGCATGTTCTCTCCAACGTTTCTGCAGATTCTCTGGCTTCCTCAGAAACATGCACGCAAAGTGGTGATCCCATTGACCTTTGGCTGATCAGCCTTGCTGATAGGCTTACCAAATTTTGAATAAAGTCACGTACAAACATTCAGTTGCTGGGGAGTTTACCGAGATATCTGTAACAGAGCTCTACATTAAACGTCTTTTTCAAAATCACCACTAAACTAAAGCACTGTAAAAAAAAAAAAAATAATTAAAAAAATGTATTCAATATCATCTTAACCTATAATTAACTGATTAGTTGCTTATTGCAACGGCTTTAACCATTTGGGTTTTGTTTTGATGATCCCTAGTTGTGTTTGGACCCGTTTATCAGATGTTTCCCTCTCAGGATACTAAATATTTAGGTAGTGCAGAACAGATAGTCCAAATCTGAATGAGTCACTCAGGTTTCAGAGAGCAGCAGGACCTGGTTTGTTGTGACCACAGAAACCAGGAAGTTGTTGGGTTTCAGAGGTTATCTTGCTGATATATTTGTTGGTATAATCAAGCGTTTAATAAAGTTTAAATTTGGCTCAGTTAGGCTGTCCTGCTCACCTGAGCACACTTTTACTTTCATTTGGCTTCATCTTATTTCATTTAGTCCTCAAAGTCGGCCTCGGCTTGTCAGAGTTTCTCTGTTGTTGGACAGCTGGTAGCTATCAGAGGGATGAGGCAGAAGTCACTCCTCTAGCATAAACTAAAACATATCATTTCCTCTGCTTCTGCTATTTTATTCTTTCTGTTTTCCTTTCACATCACTTTTTCTCAGCTCTTTGGATTCTTTTCTCTCATCTTTTCTTCTCCTCAGGAATTACTCCTGCCTAAACTCTTACAGCTACACTTCAGATTTCTGTAGTTCAGCCTCTTGGCGTGGGAAAGTGGGCAGGAAGTTGCAGAGACAAACATCGGGGTGCTGGGGAATGTTATTGCCCCTTTTTTCTTTCCTCCCGCTTCTAATTTCCCATTTATTTATTTATTTTTTAAAAATCTTTCTCTCCTGATGTCCATCCTCGTGTTACTACTTCCCTTTCTCGTTCAGGTCATGTTTGGATCACCTGAGCTGTCGGATGTTTTTCCTCTGGGACGTAGCGACACCTCTGAGGTGTAAAAGTGATCCCAGATTTAGAAATCTGACGTGACAACGGCTCTGTTCAGATGTTTCTACAGGCTTCAGGATTGTTCTTAAATTTCTGAATTTATGGTTCTTGAATTATGACATTCAAGATCCAGGTTAATCTTTTCTTCAGCAGTGGAAAATAGCTTTTAGTTTTGTTCACTAGTCTCCCAAATCCTCACAACCTTTTTGCCGGCTGCAAGAAACCAGACTTAACCACGGATGAACGGTATTCAGGAATGAAGAAAAACTTAAATTTAATAATACCCAAAATAGTTAAAAGTATCAAAATTCAATGCAAAATAATTCAAATGATAAACAACATAGATTTGGGCCCAACTCAACTGAAGTCAACTGAACACAAAGAAAGAAAATGTTTCTTAAATATGGGTGGAGTTACCTAAATCTGCCACATGAGGGAGACACAACACAACAAAGAAACAAAAAATGCTAAATTAACTAAGGCAAAACAAACTCTAGCTTAGCATAAATAACAATGAGTATTAAAGTGATAAAATTAAATAACTAAGATCAACTTTAACAAATAAAGTTCCCCACCATGTTTCATGCTTCCTCCTCCAGTTTGTCTGTTTTCAGAAGACAAATATCAATAAACTGTGCATCCATATGAAAATATGCCTTAATAAAATGACTTTAGCTTAACTTCTGCATTGTGTAATCTGTAACTAATAATAATGTAAATTAGGGAAAATATACTAACACAGTATTGCGGTGGGAGGATCCACCACACCAGCCCAGATGCCAGTGGTTTAATTTATGTTTGCCATCACCTTTACTCAATTCAATAAACGTCTCACTACAGCTTGACGGCTCAATCTGCGTCTCGTTTTGAAATTATTTGTTTTCTCCATGTAAGAGGACTCTAATTTCACTCAAGTTTAATGTTAGTCTTTCACCAGTTTCTAGTTCGTTGTGGACTGCAGGTTGGGTGGTTCCTGCATCGCATTTTGGACTTTACAACCGATATTGTTTCATCTCAGGGTTTAGAAACTGGGTGTTCCAGCAGGACAATGGTCCCAAACTGGTCTTGAAAGGCTTTTTGAATTGCTTCCACAAAGGTTTGACCTTTACTGTATTGAATATTTGACTATCCTTTTTTTGGAAGAATAAAGCAGACCATCATTAAGAAAGCTACTCAGTCTGTTATTGATCTAGAGGCTAAATGCCTTGTTTGTGCCGGAAAACGCTAATCCTGTCAAATTAAACAAACTCTACCAGTTCTACCAAGTAGTGTAACAAAAATTAAGTGGTCAGAGTGAAACTTAAACTTCGTTCACACTGCAGCCTGAAGTGACCCAATTCCGATTTTTTTGTTGAGTCGGATGGTTTTTTTTGCTGCGGTCGTTCACTTCCAAATATATACGACCTGGAAGTGTCCCGCATGCGCTGTAGAGGGCGCTCTCTTTGCGCCAAACAAAGAGAGCGTGCACAGTGTTTTGCCAACCGCCATAAAAAAGAAGTGCTCAGGGTTTACGAAAGTAAACTTGGATGCTAACGGTAGAGCATATCTTGCGGTTCTGAAGTTGTCCGACCGGAACCGGGATATTAACAACTTAGTCATCATTATTATCCGCCATGGTTGTTGTTTTCCTTCCCGCTGGTGAGCATCAGGACGCAGAATTGCGACGTTTGTCGAGTATCGGTGACGTTCAGGTCGGACGAACGCGACCTCGCCGTTAGGATTCAGGTCACATTTGAAAATATCGGTATCGGATATCCAGGTGGTCTGGGTCGCATTTGAAAAAAGTCTGATCTGTTTTGTTCAGACTGTAACACAAAGATCAGATACAGGTCGCACTAAAGCAAAAAAATAAATAAAATCTGATCTGGGTCCCTTCCGGCTGCAGTGTGAACGCAGCCTTACTTAGTTAATATATCTTGTTGAATCTATTTAAGCCTGTATATATATATTTTTTAACAGAAGCTGATCGTTTGTATTATCTTTTTGAATTGTGGGTTAAGTGCTGTGCAGATGGATGCAATCCAGATTGTCTCTGTGGCATGTGTCAGTCATTCACTTCGACTTAAGTGGGATCATATTGGTGACACAACAAGCTCTCTAGTCACTTCTCTGCTCCCAAGTGGGACTCTGCAGAGGAAGTTGAAAGTGACAGTTGATAATGTGACTGCTTCCTCCCTCTTTCCCCTCTTTTTGTTTGGCAAAGTGGACCTTATTCCGCTCATACAATATCATTACTCAACAGAGAAGTGTTCATTTTAACTTGCACGTATTTAGAACTATACAAATCGACCCACTGTAGTCATGAGCAATGTGGAAAGCCAATCTCATGGAGAAGTGAGAGGTTTCCCGCACAATGTAGTAGGTCCTGTGGATGCGTGTCCTTTGTTTTTTTTTCAGTAACCTAATGAAACCGTAACCATGTCTGGGTGACTTTTCATACCTCTAATACAGATTAGACATGCTTTTTATTGTTAGATTGTCAAAAAACAGTTGTATTTTAGTTGGAATTTTAACAATAGAAGCATAATGATGCAGAAAACATCTAATGTGTTCAATATTTATTGAAGTTCTAAAAGGTAGAGTTCAAATAAAGTTAAACAATTTTAATATATTATAGTGAAATGGCTACAATGGAGGTAAAATTATGTGTAAATGACAAACTGTTAGCTCAACTCAAATTAGGTGTTAGCTTAAGAAGCTGCTAGCCTGACTTTAGGTAAATGTCAGCTTGTCTGATTAGCTGTTAGCTTGATAGATTAGATGCTAGCTTCACTTTAATTAGCTGTTAGCTCAATATTAAGGACCTCACAGCTCAACTCTGACTAGCTGTTAGCCTGACTGTGATTAGCTGTTAGCTTGACTCTGATTAACAGTTAGTTCAACTCTGACTAGCCCTTAGCCTGATTGTGATTAGCTGTTAGCTTGACTCTGATTAGCTGTTATCTTGAATAAGAGGCTGTTAGCTTGACTACGTAGCTGTTAGTAGCTAGCTTCACTTTAATTAGCTGTTAGCTCAACTCTTTAGAGACATGAATGTCAGTAATCTGGGGCTTTTAATGGAGTTTTTCATGATGGACTCATAATTCAAGATACAAATGTAATGAGTTAATGAGTGTAATGACAGTAGCAATTGAGTCATTGCTACTCAATGACTCAATTGATAAGATAATGTCTGTTACCTATTATCTTAATGCTGATTAGCTGTTATCTTAACTAAGTAGGTTCTAGTTTGACTCTGCGTAGCTGCTAGCTTGACTGACTATTTTAGGTCTGATCTTTATGGCTCTTAGTTTGATTTTGAGCAACTGTTGTTTTTTTAGTCTTGGTGAATTGCTGCCTATAACTTCAAAACCAGTATTTTGTACAACAGCAACAAACAAATCTTTCAACTTTCAACTCTGGTCCCAGTTTTATGTCGCGGCCAACCAACATGGCTGCCTGCTATAAGAACCTCCTGATCCATCTTTGTTTCTGTTTCTGGAAATATTTTTTTTTTGTTTTGTGAGATTTTGTATATACTCATTCCAGCCATTTACTTGCACACTGGGAGGCTTGGTATGTGAATATTGTTTATGTGCATGGCTATTTTTAATTGATTTTCCACTTGTTTTGCTGTAGAACCCCTTGTCCCTTCATAGGGGATGCTTGTCATGATCCACATTTATGGTTATGATCATTACAGTGTCTTATTTTTATGATCTATTCTGCAGAGTTTTTCCTTTTTAGCAGATCATTCATTCTTAGTCGGTCTAGTTGTGACAATATGCTTTCTCTATTGTTTGTTCTCCACTTTGTCTGCTTACACTTTAAGCCTCAATATAAAACATCTGAGATGTAAAAATGGATTAAGAAGGGACGGAAAAATTGAAATGGAAATAGTTGAGGAGAAAACAGTGGAAATATAATAAAATAGAGCCATGTCAAGTTTTCCCTCTTTATTTTCTTCATGTAAACATTCCTACTGAAATCATAAAATGGTTTAAATCTTCAAATTTGACATATTTCTCCACTTTTGGTGACCTTTAAACTTCTCCAAACTCCTCCCTACTTGCCTTTTTTGTAACTTTTCAATCTGTCCCACCACGTCTTAGTGCTCCAGAGGTTCAGTTTCCAATTGGCCTCCGTTTTGTTATTTGATAGCAGTTGTAATTGGTCATTTGAGATGTTTTTAGCTAAGGTGATCTTTTAGAACTCACACACGAACGTCACAGGAAAGGAGTGCCGCTGGCTTGATTGTTTAGTTGGCCTTTTGTATTCTTTTGCTCTTCAGAAAGTGAATGGTGGAAGGGAAGTGGAAAATCAGAGAAATGAAGGAAGGAAAGGAGTATGTGAATGAGGCTCTAATCACAACGTATAAATATTTGCTGTGCTTTTTTCTGAAAGGCTAAATATAGGCTGTCCTAATAATAGGAGGGATTAAGATCACTTTAATGACACACGCAAAGAAATTCAAAAGGTTAATTTATAATATGGCTCCTTTTTTTTTTTTTTTACAAGACGTACTCCATGTGCCGGTTGTGACATTATTTTAATAATCTTTATTACTTTAACTGTAACTGTTAGGTTGACTGTAATAAACACTAGCATAAAGCTAACTGCTAGCCTAACTATCAGCAGTTGTTAGTTCAGCAACTATTAGATTGACTAGCTAATAGTCAAGCTAATAGCTAATGTTTTTTTATCAGAAAAAAAAATTATAAGAATTTTTTGTGGTAAAAATGATAAGTTACAACTAAATTGTTGTAATTTAGTTGTAATTTATCAGACAATTTATAAATTGTCTGATTTTTATTTATTTTGTTTTATTTTATATTTTTGCAATTTTCTCTGCAGAAAATCAATACATGTCAATAAACTTGAACATATAATAAAAATCGGCCATTATATGGTAGCTAGTGTTAAAAATAACACTACTTTTAGTAACTGATCTCCTAGAGAAGCCTAGTACTACAAAACAAGATTATGTTTTAAGAGCAGTAGTTGTGTATGTGGGGCATTGATTTCTGTACTATGCAGCCACAGTCAGTTACCTAAAAAGGCTGCAAAGAAAATCTAAATATTTTCTCTTTTATTGTTTTCACAATATTACCACAAACTACTATGATAAAAGAACAAGCCCATATCACGCTCTGTTAGCTTGGCACTTAGCAGATGTTAGCTTTGTTAGCTGGTACCTTGACACTGAGATTAAGTTGTTAGTTTGAGTAAACGTTAGCTCAGTTATGAGCAACGGTTAAGTTGAGCAGAGGTTACCTGTAGCAACTGCTTGCTTGAGTAGTTGTTAGCTTGGCGCTAAGGAGACATTTGTAAGTATATAAGGCATAAGCTTGGAGCTGAGAAGTTAACTTTATTAGCTGTTTGTTAATTTGGCACTGAGAAGAAGTTAGCTAGCTTGAGAAGCTGTTGGTTCTGAGCAGCTGTTAGCATTATTCTGTGTACCTTGTAGCCCATTTCTGAGCAGCTGTTAGCATTTGTTCCCAACTGGCCACTATTATCATAGCCCAGGGTCTACTGATCACGTTAATAGAAGAAAACACAATTATGAGAGATTCAGCTAATGATGACATTGCTGTAGACATCATGGTTTGAGAGCTTTCAACTGATTTTGCAAATTATTGATGTCTACAACATTTGTAGGATGCTGCTAGCCTTGTCTCTGGATTTTCTTCCAAGAAGTTATCTATATATATCAATGTCTGACTTATCATCAAACCCTTGTATACAGTCAATAAATGCCCTGTACAGTTACTTCAACACAATGCTGGTGCTCTGCTAGCCAGAGAGAAACCAAAACAGTATAGTGGGTACTTGTGACATTGCACTGGACTACGGCTGCATAGAGATATTGTGAATGTAAGTCAGGTGCATGTAGTATTGAATTAAATATGGATGTTTATAAGCTGTTTCTGCATTATCTTAATCTCCATGCAATAGTACAGTTTCGGTGATATTGACTTTTGTTCTCAATGGTCAGTCGTATCAATGCATTAAGCTGTTTCTCACCAGCAGTTCAGTTAAACATGGATATCATTTAATCAGACTTATATACCATGTTAATATTTTATACTAGTATATAAATGTGGACTTCTGTAATTGAGTGTAATATTTCTGTTATCTAAACGACTTCAGGAAGTGTTTCTGTATCACTTCTATCAAATCAAAACGACTTGACAGACGAGCATGCATTTCGGTTAAAAACAAAGATGTAGTTTGAAGAAATAATTAAATTATCTTCTTGACACATTCACACGTAGATCACACAAAAGAAGTTTAACTTACTGTAGGGCACAAGAAAGCCTCAGATTTCCTCTCTCACCTCAGCTGCAGCTATTTGACTTTCTAGGAAGAGCTGTGATGAAAACAATGCGACTAGGATGAGTTTCTCTAGATATTGCTGGAACAGTAGTTCTTTAATCCTGGAAATGTTCCTCAGGTGATAAAAGGCTGACTTTGTAACTGACTTTATGTGTCTCGGAAGCTTCAGGTCTGATTTCATCACTACACCCAGATTTGGAGCCTGATAAATTTCCAGCTACATCGTTCCTCTTTAGGAATTGATGATAACTTCATCAGTTTTGTGATGAAGTTATCCAGGTTTTGTTTCAGTTGTGTCTGTTTGCAAGTAGAGTGTAAACGTTGAGTTTGGGGGCGTGGTCAGCGGCCCCTTATTAGCATTAAAGTGACAGCACACCAAAATGGCTCATTCTGAAAAGACTTCAAAACAGACACAAATGATCAACTAAATCTCATAATCTTAGAATTAGTTTGTGGAAAAAAATGTAATGGATACTTTTTGTGTAGCCAATAGACCTATTCTCACTTGTTTTAAATAAAAAAGAATAACAGGTCTCCTTTAATGTAACGTGAAGTAGCTACACTTTTTAGTCCATAACAACAAAATGCTGTGAAATTTGAGAAGTTTTCAATCCCAGGAGAATGTGTAAACTGAAGTTCACAGCAGCTCTTTATTCCTGCATTCTTCTTGGGAAGCCCTCTGCGCGCGTTGTTTGTAGCCGTAGTAAACTTGAGTGTGAAGAGATGAATGAAGCTGTGTTTAACACACTGAGCTGAATGGAGCAGCTCCCAGCTAAACATCACACACACAGACACGTTATCACAAAGCAGACAGCTGGGACATGTTAGGAATGTGATCATGGATGTTCACCACTTTTCACTTGATTCGCTGTTTTGTTTTTCTTTTTCCTTTCTGGGCACATTAGCCTCCACAGAGGTCGATTTGATATTTTGTGTTTCCTTCCTGTGCCACATGCAGTGAGTTTGCATCGACTTTCAAGGGTTTTGCACTCTCGCATACACACCCTGTGTTGCTCAACAGGTCAGGATGTTTCACAAGTTTAGACCTGAACGCAGAGGATTGGTTCATGTGAATTTTATCACAGGTCTTTGAGTGTGTGTGGGTGCGTGCTAAGCGACTAAGATTTCCTTGCCTGCGTGTGATGTAAGAGACTCGCAGGGGCCAGAGAGAAAGTTGTAGTCTCATTACTCTCATCTCCAAGGAGTCTCCCTGTCAGTGGCAGAATGAAACCATGGCCTGTGGGAGAAGTGAGGAGTGTGTGTGTCCTACAGACCCAAAAGTCGCTTGTTCCCCCAGGAAATAATTTATTCTCCACAGGCCAATCAGAGGTCAACATTTGAGAGCGCTTAATCCAATTGGTGCGTCGCTCCTTGGCCTTTATTTGTTCCAGCCAATCCCAGGGGAACTGGTGGCCTGAGGGCCAGCGGAAAGCTGGAAGAGGAAGGCGTGAGTTTCAGCACTTAGAAAATGATGCTGACTGCGACTGATTGCGACCGAGACGAGAGTTTGGCACACAGTGATGTTTCAGACCAGTCCGGCGCTCCGCAAATGTTGTATTACTGCAATAAAACTGAAAAACTTATCACAATGATATAAACATTTCATATCAGTCAATATTGATTTTTGTCTGTTGATAATTGTTGATTAGTTCTTTGTTTTAGACGCGTTTATAACTGGTGGTACAACCTTTACTGTTCTATCCGATTTTCCTCCCACTGTTTTCTGTTTTAAGCAGTTATGAGGCAAAGTGGTGGAACCTTAAACTGCTGTTTCGCCAGTTACTCAGCAGGTTGTTGCTAGGTAACCAAACGTTACTCAGCAGGTTGTTGCTAGGTAACCAAGCAAAGAGTGAGTGAGTCAGTTGATTCCACCAATCTTGCTTAGCTGGCCTCCAGAGGTTTTAAACCGCTAAAGCCTTTTCTCTGCCTACATCTCCCAGAATGCTGTGTGGTTCTGGATTGGAGCTCAATGAATATTCTATAAATTGAATATTCAATCAGACGTATTGTATATATATTGATATTAATCACTAGTACATTCCGATATGTGTCATTTATTTTAGGACAGTCCTAGTGAACACAGCATGGTGGTGGCAGTATCATGTAAAAGACTAGACATTATGCCAGGGGTTCAACTTCCAGCATCAACACCCAGAGTTTAATGTTAAAATGGACTAGTCAAAGTTCAGTCCTAAATCCAAATTAGACTTAATAACTGATGTCTAGATGTGTTCTACCAAATCTGAATTGCTTTGCACACAAGAATAGGCTTTTTTTTTATTTTTTTTTTTACTTTAAGTCCAGAAAAATCTGTTTTTTAAGTGTTTTTAAAGTGAGGTTTTTAGAAAGGCCTCAGAAAGTTGCAGAGAAAGTGAGAAAAAAGAACTGTAAAAAGAATCACATTTTTTACAATTTTCAAAATATAAAATCTGATATGTTTTTCTATAAACATTATAAAATCAAAGTCAGCATAAATGATTGAAATATCATTTGCTACGCACATCCAGTGTTTCACCGAGTGTATTTTAAGCCTGGTGGGCCACCAGGCTTTACTGGTGTCCCCTCCAGGCTAAGCTTTGTGTATTTAGTCAAATCTTTTTAAAATGTTGGTGTTAGGGTATTAATTTTTCAATCTTTCAATAACACATTATTATCAAGTGATATTTTAAAATTTCCTGTCGACTTTAAACTTTTTTTAACTCAAAAACACAACGGGCCGGTGGACGAATGACTACCCTAGCGCCCAACCACCAGGCTGAGCAAGTTTTTAGGGGGAAACGTTGGCTCATCTTTCTGATGGACTGTCAGTCAAATTAAGCTGCTTTGCTCTTACAGCTATTGTAGCAATTGCAAAATATGCAAGTATTATGTAATTACGTTTCTGACTAGAAAAAGACAGGAGGAACCGTCCACCAGTCCTGCAAATAATCCTAAGAAATCAGAAGCTATGAGGCTGCATTTATGCTAAACAAATGTAATAATTAGTAGTGTAAACGTTTATGTTTCTTTACATATTTGTAGCATTTTCTTTGCAAATGAATGTAAATGCAAATTCCTGGCCAGAAGCTAATGTTGTCTGGGTGGCTTTAAAGTATTGATACAGGAATGTGACTATGCATGCCGCAACTTTCAGATCAAACTTGTGTGTATCTTTTCAAAATGTTTCATTAGCAGAGAGGTGTCCCAAAACATGGAGTAGGAAGCTGTAATTTCTAGAACACCTCAGAATGAGCAAAATGGATGGAAGAAATAAGGAGGTTTGTGGAATGAGTGTGGGTCTAAACAAATATTTACAAAGGACGGAGCATGCATCCTCCCCTGTGTTTATGGTTGGGTTTATGACCGCATCTCCTCCCCAGCCTTCTCATTTTTATCCCATGGTTCTTTTCTCAAGGCAGCTGTGTCCCAGTGGTTTATGGTGTTCCCAACTCCTTAGCCATGATTCTGAGGGGGAGCATCGAGAATATGTCCTAAAAAGAAAATTAAACCTCTGTAGTGTTTTTAGTGGGCTTCTGTCTCTATGATGTGACACCACAAGCCAAACACACACACTGGTTGTGTTTCATGTCTCGAAGAGGTAAAATGTCCAAGAAGTTTAGTGGAAGTAGATAAAAAAGCTGCACAGAGTATAAGGTGTTAGCCCAAGGAATGGATTACAACTTCTTCTATTTTGGTCATACATCCAAAAACTGTGTTTTGCACCGTCTTCATCTGCTTGTTCTGTCTCACATTAATGTACAGAGATGATGAAAGATATTATCATAAAGCATCTCTCTTCCTCGGTTTTTCTATTTGGCTGCAGTTTGTTTCTTATTTTGCCTGTTTTGTTTATTTTTGTAGTTTTCTGAGCCGATTCACCTTTTTTATTTCTAATTTCTTAATGTTGTGATTGTCTTTCATTCATATTATTTCGGAATTTTTCATGACTATATTGTATATTTAGTCACCCAGACTTTAAATACAGTAAATTATTTTATAGTGGAAATAATTTCCATCAATAAGCTTGTAGTTAAGATGATAATTAGCTAATTGTATGGCTAAATTATGGTAAGAATGGGCAAAAATGTTTGAAATTCGATCAGAGTATTACATCTGTATTACAAACGATCAGCGTCCTTATTGTATTTGCAGAAATATGACCGCGTGAGTGCTCTTAGCAGCAATCTATCTTTGCGATATAGTTCTCCGGTAACCATGCCAACAAGAATTTAAGCAGTTAGGAGAAAGTGAACGGCTCGTGAAACGCTCGGAAATATACTTTATACCTTTCTTACGTTGGAAAACTTTCGCCTTTGTAAGTATTTTTGGCTTTTATAAGACATGTAGGCACGTATTGTTTGTTTTTTGGTTGATTAAATGTATAATTTTTGAGTGTAGCATTAAGCTATGAGCTTTAGCTAATAATCTATTTGTCTTTCCGTTATATTTCAGCTACAAAAACGTTTTGACTGTGGCATTAAGATTAGTGTTTTAGCCAGTAACCTATTTTTCCCTTGTGTTGTATTTAGTTTCAAAAGTCTATAAAAGAAATTCAGTTAAGAAAAGCAACCTTGTATGGAAACTTTTTATTAGTTGTTCGCTGGATGTCTAATTACATTCAGCGATGTAATTAGATATCGGCCTGATAATTATATATATCAGACCGATATTTACTGATATTTGTGTCGGTAGATATCGGTCATTGTGTCAGTATTAATATGGGATTTTGATATCAGGCCAATTTTAAGCATATTCCTAATAATAAGTCAGATAAATGAGCTTGATGCAAAAAAATCTTGCAACTTTTTAATTTTCTGTAGAAAAGATCCAGCAAAACTTTTTTCTTTTTATGTGTTGCAGTCTAAAAACGAAAAGGAAAAAAAAAGTAACCAACAGACATCAAAAGAAACCACAAACTGGTATGTTTGCAGTTTGATTAGGCTGTTTTTGAAAATGTAGCATCTGGGTAGCATGTGGAACATTGTAACAGTGGGCGACCAAAATACAGACTTTTTTTCTCTCTAAGCTGTTGATGGAGGTTTGAATCCTGGCACCTCTGACGCATCTCTTCCCCCTTTCTCCCTCTGTCCTTTTCCTGACTGCATATTGCTCATTTAGGCCACTAAGGCCACAAGAACATAAAAAAGTTTGTGCACCAATTACTATAATTCTTACGATATTTCTATTGATTTACGAATAAGTTTTTTTTTTCTTTCTTCTTCAGAGTCAATTTTAAGAAAATGAATGCATATTCTGTTGCATTGCTTGCAGTAACATTGCACTTAAATGCTGGTATGAATTAGGACTGCAATTAATGCTTAATTATGCTATTGATTATTCTAATGATAAATGGGATAACAAAGCCATTACTTTACACAAAATTCTAAATATAATAAAAGTTGTAAATAACCAAATAAATCTATGCTTAAGTAGGAAAATTAACATTTTACTGCCTAAAATTCAATAGCATAGCATTCCTTTAGTGTATACTTGATCAATTGTAGGAAAGAATGCAGCTAAGAAAAAAAAAATCTGTCTACTAATTTTTAATTTTTTAAATAAATATAGATCAAAAGGGTTTTAGGATTTTTTAAACAAATTTTTTTTTTAAACAAATTTGAAAATTTTAATCTAAAACTGCCACTTAAGGTGTTGTGGGTAGGAACATTTACAGACAAAGAAGTTTTTTAAATATTTTTTTTATCTTAAATGCAAAACGTATGTATTTTTGTACCGTTTTGTCTTAATTATGGTTCTGAGCGGATTGTTCTTTCAGCGGATGGCCTTTTTTACAGTACACATACACTAGTTAGCGATTATTTGATTACTGTACTAGTTAAAAATTATTTCAATAATCTTATAGTCATGATTAATTTGATTGTTTCATTCCTGTTATTAATTTGTTCATTGTAGTCATCTTTTACATAACATGTTTTAATTTCTGCGTAAGTCTTGTAAAATTTTTAGAAATCACTGTTCTCACTTTACCCATGTTCAAGTTTTGAAATAATTTGTCTAGAAACTGAAGTTTGGGCCAATCCTTGATGATAACTGTCAGAAATGTATCGTTCAGCTGAATGAATTGGCTTCAGCTGCTTTAAAAGCAAACAGTTCACTTCGGGGTCATCATATAAACATAGTTTAATGAAGTGAAAGCAATGCTGATAATTGGGAGCAGCTTTAGTAAACTGGGAAGAAACCACTCCTACTCCCACACTGAAACCAACTTCACTGTTTCCTCTTTTGCCTTTATTGTGCTTCAACCAGGCTTTAAATGCTATAAATATTACTTAAAGATATATGCATTCACCAAATCACTGTTTTTGTGTTGCAGGACATCGAAATCATCGACCTGTGGACAATCTGTGACACAAGAAAAGGAAAGTACGCAAAGTCACCGAAGGTTGGTAACGTGTCCTTGAGTCTGAGTCAGAGAGAGGGAGACTGAAGTTTTTCCTTCTGCTGTCATGAACTTTCTCCTCAGAGTATGAATGCAATGTTCCAGTGTTACTGTCAGGGAGAAGTGTGTGTGTTTGTGTGTGTTTCCTCACTCAGCTGATGGTGACGGGGTGTTAATGAGGCCGCCCACAGATGGCCCGTCAGACAGGAAGTGATATAACTAGTGACTGTTGGTGGGGAAGTCATTGTGTAAGCGGGTTTATGCGGCCGAGACGCAGATGAATAAGCGTTTTTGACCTAATCATTGTCTTCGTGTTACTCAGATGAGTGGATTAATTTGGAAAGAAATTCAAATATTGACTTCTACAATGAATAAAGTTAAAAAAAAAGTTATAATTTTATATTTTTTACCAATAAGTTTAGATTACCAAATATTATATAGAGGCATTTCATTCAATTTTTAGTGCTCATCATGTATTCCAACTTATTTAAACTTGGTGAAAGTGAGTTTGTTTTGGAGACATTTTTATTTCTATTTGAAGGCATTCATATTCAATTTGACTGAGTGAGTGGAACAGGTCTATCAACAACATAGTTGTAATTGCCTTAACAGAAACCATAAAGTTGCTATGGCTGGAACTCCAGCAGACTCTCTGGCTGTTGTCAGACTTCAATGATTTCCAGTATTTGAGATTTGGGCATCCTGTACGCTGGGAGATGATAATCTTTCTTCTTTTATATGTTAATTAACAGGAGATTGTTTTTTTTGTTTTTTTTTTAGAAAGGCAAACTCCCCCATGCATTCAGCTCTCCAGAGAGATATCACAAGGCTCTATGTTAGGTCCACAGGCAACCGATTATGTTGTCTTGAAAATCTTTGTTTAACCATAAATAATAAATTGCTAATTTAATTAAATTTCTTGAAGAAGTGAAATTAACACCTGCTGGGAATAGACAGATGTAGTGATGTGTGACCGTGGCAGCAAGGTATTGATTTTACAACTGGAAACTGATTAGCACCTCAAAAGCTCAAATTAAACCTAAACTACATCCCCAAATCCTAGAAGAGTTGAAAAGTTTGTTTTATGAATGCAATACGGAACCAGAGAGCAGACGGAGAATGAGGAAGTTCAGATCGTTTCCAGTCTCTGCCCGACTTTTTAATCCTACGCCCTGATAGAGATTTAAAGAGGAGCGGTAAAAGCAAATGAGGTGGAAAACTGGCTGCTACTGCTGACCATCCACAACAATAGTTTAAAGATACTTAAATGAAATGAGTTACAACATTTAATTCACCTTTAGGAAAAAATTGTGTTTTTATGTTGAATATTATGTTGAATTGCATTGAAAGTCATATACAGAGAAATGAAAAGTAGTTGCCCTCTTATATTTCTTCTTTATGAATGTAGTATACAATTGCATTTCCTTTAGGGAATGCTTGATTATTTGCAGCAAAGGATGCAACTGCAGCAAAAAACAACAACAAAAAAAACAACTCATTTATATAATTGGATGATAAAAATGTGTTTAATAGATTTTTTTTTAAATGTATATTTTTTTGGCACAGTTTTGTTTTAACTACTGTTTTGAGTGTTCTTTCATCAAATGGTTGATTATGTGTGGCAAAGGCTCTGGATGCAAAACATTCTCTAATATCTGCTGTAAAAAGCTTGGATTGGAAATTTACAGCCAGATTTGGATTCTGATTGAACTCTTTATTAGTTCAAGCTGGAGTCAAGTTTGAATTTGAAAGGTCAGTTTCATCCATCCTGTCATCCCTTTTTTTTGTTCACCCATCAATCCCTATATCCATCCGTCCGTCCGTCCTGCCATCCATTCACCCATCCTTCCTCACAGCCTGCCCAAGGTTCCACTTTGTAGCAGAAGTTCACCATTACCGTTGCATTTATCCATGAGCAAATACTGGACATATTCAAGTTTATATTTAACTAAGTAATATTTGTGCCCATGCACAGGATTTCACGCAGCTTCCTGCATGGCTGCTTGGGCTTGATGCAGTGCATTTGTTTATTCATTGCCGCTTCATGCTCTGTATGTAAATATTTACCGGTGCACCAAACAAATTCAAACAGCAAATTCAAACAGCATTACTAAGTCATGGAAATGATTCCCCTCTTTTTTTACACTCAAAGTAAGTCCTAGGAGTTGCACTTATCTGCACATATCATATTTTCTCGACCACAATGCTTTTTCCTAATCTTCACGTTGAGCAGTGTAGATATTTGTATTTGCTCATAGTTAAAGTATATTCAAGATTTTTATTCATATATGACTTTACAGCTTTAAAGAGATTTTATTACGTTTGATCAAATAAGTTGAGTGCAGCACTGGCCAGATGGCGGACATGCTTTGCAGAGCATTTTATGGTCCTTAATGACACTGTTTCTGATGTACGCCCCTATAACTTTACTGTTTTGATTTGCCTTCATTTGGATACCAAACACACAGTAGTAGTGTTGTCACTGTGGCTCCCAGACATTGAAATGGTCGCCTCAGCAACACTAAATGCATGTTTTAAAAGATCAACAGCATCACTTTAGATCAAGGAGCAACAATTGTGTAAATCAGGAAGGAGTGTAGTCTTCTCAAAAATGCACAACAGTTCAAAATGACAAGTAAAATCAGGTTTAGAATATTTTTTCAATAAATTCATATATAAAAAACTAATTAGGCAGATTGGAGCTCAGGTTCCTCCTATTTCTACTCCAGAACTTGCTTTACTAAACTCAGCTGATTAGAGTGCCGGCACATTGTTTAATGGTGAACAAAAAGAAGAGTTGGGAAAATGATATTTGATAACCAACATTATCATTTATTTTAATTGGTGCCAGGACTATACATTTTTTAATTGACTTAAATGCTGCTGCTGTAATTAATTAATCCTAATTCAATTCTTTTTTCCAAATATTATCTGTTGACAATAGAAAAACATTTTTTGCTGCTAAATTATTTAATAAACAGTTGTGTGAGCTCAACAATATAGATATTTATTGTTTTTTTTTTGTATTTAATGTCTTTTTTATGTTATTCAACCATCAGATTGATATAAAATTATATCCATTCAGCTTTCAGGATTCCCTGTTTACTCATGTAACTTCTTTTAAAAAATGCTTCTGTAGGAACGTGGACATTAGCTTTAGGGACGTCTGTAGTGCTGGTACACGTTATGTTTAGCATTAAGATGCTATTTTAAGCTTGGATGGCTTCATGAGGATAACTTATGCTAGCACAACTTGAACACAACAACAGTCTTTTCGAGTGTCCCATCAGATAAAGTTTTTGCCGAAATATTCACGCACACTGGGACAAGAAAAGCGGCTTTTTCGTTTACCGTGATGTTCTGTGCGTCAGATTTACAGATGTACCAGAAACACACAAATACAAAGGTTCCATTAGCAACTCTTGTATTAAAAAAAAACAGTAATCACCTAATCAAAAATTTATATAATCAAAATTAATGTGTCAGTTCTTACCCTAATTTTTATTGAATAAAAGCAAAATTTCATAAATTGGAGTATTTAAATTAGCAGGTCAGAAATCAATATATCGGTTGGCAGCACCATTGCCTTACAGCAAGAGAGATGCTGGTTGGAATCTCAACTTAGTTTCTGCATGGCGTTTGCATGTTCTCCTTTAGTAACAGTTACTAGGTTAACTGAGTTCTCTAGATTGTCCTTAAGCATAACCATAAGCCGAGCCAACTTTATAATTACTTTTAAAACGCTAAAGAAAAATGTTTCTCAGGACTCTGCTGTGATCCGCAGCTATTAACGATGTACATCTCTTTACTGCTGGTCTGGAAGAGCTGAACGTTAAACTTTACGCGCACATAAAAGTGAGCCAAAATTTTGAGTAAATGTTCTTTGAAAACTCTTAACTGTCCAGTTAATTCAACTCCCTCACATCAGGAAAAACTATCACCTGTCACAGGATAAAACCTGAGGTCCAACGGTCCGATTGTGCTGCAATATAGATTTGAATACGTGGCACGCTTCCCAGGCGATATGTTTGCATATGCCTGTCATTTGTTGTACCTGAAGAACAGGATCGTCAACCTATTCATGTCAGCTGTTTTGGTTTGAATGTTCGATTATATAACCTTCTTTTTTTTAAATGACCCAAAAATGGCTTGTTTTTTCTAAATCACCTGTAAAGTTACAGCACAGGTGCTCCTAACTCAATTTGAATATAACTATATAGCTTATTTATTAAATTCAGTAATTCAGTTTTAAAACTGAAAGATTATAGTTTGTTTATTATGTAGATTGTGTATTTTAATTATATATTTCTGTCGATTTAGATAAATAAAAAATATTTTTAGTTTAGAAATGATATGTTACTAATCATCGGCAGATGGTTGTCGACATCTTCTACCCTCTTTGCCAAAGAAATTTCCATATCAAAGCATATTTATGGAAAGCTTAGTGGAAGAAAAAAGGTGCATGAGCAATGGTGCCAGTCACTGCAGTATTTATAAGATAAGTTTCAGTTCCTTAATTAAATTAGTAAAATAAATTAATGTTTTGGTGATTTATGTCATCAAAGTTTGCAATCTTGTGATATTACTCCACTCAACCTTCCTCTGTAACTTGAGACGTGACTGAGGAAGAGCGATGCTTAATTGTGAGACAGATGCAAGGTACCACAGGGAGTTGGTGGGCTAAAAAAGAGGAAAGAGTCATTTAGTTAATTAGTTTAGAATGCAGAGCCTCATGCATCACATTCTTCCTCTCAGGAGAGACAGAAACAGTTTGTGTTTGTCCTCAGTGTTCAGATTGTTTGGTTCTTTGTTGTTTTAGGGACATTGTGAAAAATGAAACAATTCTGTTGTTTTGTTAGGATCCTAAGTTACGGGAAAAGCTGTCCTATGAAAAAGAGGATCTCGAATCAAAGCTGCTGACCATCGTTTATGGAGTAGACATGGTGAACGTCTCATTCATGTGTTTGTTGGCTTTGGATGAGAAAATCACACAGGTAATCCTGGAGCTCCACCTCCCTCTGACACACGTTAGCTAGCCGTTAGCATGACCTGCCTTCCAGCAGCGATGCAGTCGACTCACATGCTGTCCTCATGTGTGTTTGCTTCCAGATTTGGACAGATGAGCTCTTCGACCTGGCGACCAACATACTGTCCAGGAATTCATCAAGGATCAGGCACCTTTACAAAGCGTAAGACAAGTTCACAGTTTAGAGAACTGAAGCTGTGGAAGGGCGTCAACAGGAAACAAAATAGAGAACGGAAAAGAGTTTACATGCCCAGGATAGTTCAATCCATCCATCCATCTGTTCATCCATCCAGACATGCATACATATGGGCTGAAAAATGGGAGAACTCTGGGAATGTGTGGAATCTGAACAGTGTGAATTGTTAAAAGTGTGAAGGACCCAGTTTGTAGATATTTCCAACGATGCTCTGGTTTGTTTTAAGGTACACTAAACTAAAGCTTCAAGGGAATATGGATGGGAGGATCCCAATGAAGCAGTGAGTAACTCCCTCTGTAACACATTCACCTCTACGTTGCCTTTTCATGTTCTCACTTTGCTCTTTGTCTTAAAAACATGGAAGTTGCCATCTGTTTTCTCTTTGTTTATAATCTACAGTGCTGTGGGAAGTGTTTGCTCCCTTATAGATGACTTTTTTTTTTACATTTTTTTTTTTTTAAACTTTTTTTATCTACTCTATGAAGAAAACTCGGCCAAAAATCCTCCACAGAGAGTTAGACGATTCATCAGTCCATGGAGGCATTATTTATGAGGCTATAAGGGCACAATTACTTTTTCACAACGGGTCAGGTTGGTTGGGAAGCTTTTTTTCCCTTAACATATAAATTAATCTTTTGAAAATTGCTTTTTTGGATTTCTAACTTGTGATCTGTAAGACAGCAAACACTTTTTTACCCCAGCGTACGTTAACCTTTAGCTCCAACTTGAACCAAGCCAAACCTAACAGTGAGTTTTTGATTTTCAGCTTTCTGAAGATGTTTTCTGATAAGAAGAGGGTGGAGATTGCAATGGAGCAGTGTAACCTAAACAACAACAAGGTAAACAATACAGGCGATCTCTTGTGATCAACCAAAAGATATTCATTCAAACTGCAACGCTTTCACACAAGGAAATGGAAAAAGATATATCACTTGATCCATCAACTGATTTTTCTTATTTTTTTACGTTTAATAACTCCCTGTATCTTTAACTTGCTGCATCACAAGATAAAAACTTCCCTCCATTTTTGAAAGAGAGCACTAAGATAAATTCACTGTCATTAAAATAAATTTCCTGTTCCGGGGCTCCTTCTTGTTTAGATGCTACTATTGAGCTTTCAGTGTTTTGACTTTTTCTAACAGAAGGCAACTATAAAACCTTTGAGATGTCTGAATGTTGTAAATTGCTTACTAAAACGTAAGAAAGCTGCCTGCTAAGTTGGAAGCTCACTTGAGTTTGAAGCTTTTTTGTGCCTTTTTGGGCATTTTTATTAAATTTTATAAAAACAGCTTAAAAAATCTAGAAATTATTCCTTATATTAAGGTGTTTTTCTTATAACAGCTAATAGCTACAATCTGCACATTGTCTCTCTAAAAACAACTATAGTTGTATATTTTAATAGTTAAAATACCAAATATATCTAATATGCAGAAACATGCACAGTGGAACTGTTTTAGAACCACCACAGACGCTAACATCTACAGTCGTCTTTTTTCTGCTCTTCAGCCAGTAGTGTGTTAAGTAGCAGTGCTTCCAGGTTGAGTATTTGAGAAATACTCTAGGAAAAAACGTAAATAATTTGTATTTAAATTTGACTCAAAAATCCACAGATGTCGACGGTACGTAGGACATAGCGAAGCTCGTCAAGCCTCTTTGTGTTTTATGAAGCCTAACTTCCAACAATTTGGAAGTTAGGCTTCTGAGTGACTGTGACAAGTGGGAAACTTGGGTTTATACAAACACTGCTGCATCTGGCTGCTGTCAATTAACTCACAGTTGATTGAACTGCTGATGTTAAACAAGCCTTGTTCCTGTTCATCAGCCTTCACAGGTCCAACACGATGAACTGGCAGCACTGGTTCTTTCAGGGTTTCAGGGGAAACCATTAGCAGTTCCCCCTTTCACTCCACCATGACTCGCCTAGTTTCTTCTCTCTCAAGAAATTCATTTCCCTAGCAGTTCTTCTTGCTTTGTCCACCAAACCATCACTCCCAGAAATTAGATTGTCAAATGCAACATTATTCAATATTTTATGTATTTATTTTATTGGAGACTTGCAACAAAAGTTTACTCTATGTAAATTTTAAACATGCAGTTGAATGACAATGAAGTCTATGTCAATACAGAGGCTTTTGAAGAAATAGATATCTCTGCAGTTGTGCTGTAGATGCTGCAGAGTAGTTTGTTGTTTTGTCCATCTCCTGACTGATACTTTTGTAGGATGAGTTTCTTCTGATCTTATCCTACAAGTTTTCTGATCTGGACACTATGACTGTAGCTGAAGGATGTTTATAAGCAAATATTATGCTGAGGGAGCTTTATTTCCGGTCACTACAGCTACAGGTGTGCACCAAATAAGATCGGAGGCTGAAATTGACAAAGTTTTAGTTTAAAATTGTGCAAGCATATTAATCATTTATTTTGCAGTTGAATTTCAAGAGGCATATTTGATTTGTGTCAATAAAGATGGGAAAACGTTTTGAATAATTCATCATGGTCTCATTTTTCTACATCACAAACCCTCATTGGCTACAATGGGTTAAACTATAAGCTGTTGTTGAGGTTGTTGATGTTTAGTACTGTTCACCTGCAGTGTTTTTACATTTCTACCAGTAACGGCTGGGGGTTACCTGTATCTTCCTGTTACTGTCTTGGTCGAAAGCTGAAAAATGTTTGGAAACTGCTCCTCCACCGTGGTTCCACTCCTTGCAGTACCGCAGTTTTACAGATTTTGAGATGATGCCAGGCCTCTTAAGTGTTGGATATTCGCAGTAGTCTGTACTAAAACTCTTTTAAAGTCACAAGACTTGTTCTTCTTGATGAAGTCTGGAAACATGGCTGACTGAGCTGTGTGTTTGTCTTGTTGCTCTGGTGCCACCTGTTGGTGAAAAGTGTGATGGAGCCATCGTCATCACTAACTTTAGACACATTGATACAAATTGCCACATTTCTCTCAAACAGCTCCTTTGAAGGAATAAAACCTTTTTAGAGAACACTAGTTATATAATACAAAGTGAAAGAAAAATATTTTTGGAAATTGAGCTGATGTGTTATAATATATATGTAAAAAAGCCCTGATATGTTATCATTATGTTTAGAAACAAACAGCTAAAACCAAATAGTTTTTCTCTCTTTCTATTTTAAGTTACTTAGGGTTAACAAAATTATATGTATTTGATAAATAGCCAAATAATGAGAACTAGGAGTTGACATACAATTAGATTATTGTGCCTTTAAATAATTTGGGATGGCGCAGAAAATCTCATGGATTTGTACGCTTCCTCGCAGGTTCAGCATCTGAGTTAATATGAGGCACAAGTTAAAATACTGTAACATGGACAAAGGAGACTGTGTCAGGCGTGATATCAGTATGCTAAGTATTAAGTGAAGCATAAACACTATGGCCTGGCCCAAATTTTGGGTCGGACTCAAGGTACAACTTTAAATTGTAGTCTGGGAACAAAATTCTAACTGTAACATATGGGAGAGGTGGTGTGATGTTTTCGTGCATAGTGGTCTGCTGCACTTAAAAACATAGATGGGAACATAAGGAAAGAACATTTTGTAGCAGTACAAAACGTTCTAATGTTAGGTACCAAAGTTTATACAAAAACGGCATCTTAAGACATTTGCCATAAAGTTTGGGCAGAAATTGGACTTCCCAATGGACAATGTCCGTAAGCATGGCTTTGTACCAAATTAGGTACAAAGTGACTTAAGGACGACATATTTCATGTCTTAGAGTGGGCACTGCAAAGCACCAATCCAAGTCTAATTGAAAATGTTTGTGCAGAGAAAGACGATGTTTAATCTTGACCCTGTTCTACCAGTTCTGTCAGGAGGAATGGGCCAAAATTCTAGCAAACTATGGTGAGAAACTTGTGGAATGATATCCAAAACATTTGACCAAAGTCATGCAGTTTAAAACGCCACCAAATACTAAGAAATTTTATGTAAATTAATGATTTTACCAAGTAAAAAACTGTCTTTAAAAGTCACTCCCTCCCTTTTTTCTGGCATTCAGTAAATTGAATGAATTTTGGCCATTTTAAGGGATGTAAAATGTAAATGTTTAGTCTGATTTAGTGTCAGACATGGAGGGGAAAATGGTTCTGTCTGCAGTGTATGCATGTTTTTGGTTTCAGCTGGAAATAGGGAGATATTGTTTATAGTCTTCCAATCCTCTGTCTTAATCTCTCTGCAGTCTGAAAGTATAAAAGCCGAGGATTTCACGTGGGAGGTTTTTCTAAAGTTCCTCGACAACTTGTGTATCCGACCCGAACTGCAGAGCATCTTTGAGGAATGGTATTTGTACCTTTAACTTTTCCTTTTTTCAACCTGATCGTTGAGGTTTTTGGGGTCGCTCCTCAGTGATACAGTTTTGTCTCTCGTTTAGTGGCACTCGGAGGAAACCGTTCATCTCTCTCGACCAGTTCCTGGAATTCCTCAATGACAAGCAGCGGGACTCCAGGCTGAACGAGGTGCTGTATCCCCCCCTGAAACGAGACCAGGTCCGACAGGTCATGGAGAAATTTGAGAGCAACCTCAGCCAGCTGGAGAGAGGTTAGCAGCTCAGATTTCTTTTATTGATCCGGTTAAATACTCTTATGAAACAACAATAACCATTAAAGAACAGTTCAGGGGACTTATTATTCTTCCTTGAACATGTTAGGATAGGTTTATGACAGGGGTGTCCAGATTCTGGCCCAAATTTGTGGCCTTTGGAGTGATTTTATTTCATGCCACCCAACTGCAATTGAAGAATGATACAAATTTGACCCGTCTGTCAGGGGTGCAGATGCAAACTTTCTATTTTTAATCAGGGTAAAAATTATTACAAACATAATTTTCTTACAATACCAAATGTGAAGTAGAACAGAAACATTTGCCTGTTTGTTTTGTTTAATTGTAAATGTTTTGAATGATTAAAAATCCACCTGGTCTGTCTGTCTTTCTGCTGCAGACCAGCTCAGTTTGCAGGGTTTCAGCCGATACCTCAACAGTGAGGAAAACAATAGCTTACCTCTAGAAAACCTTGACCTCTTCGATGACATGACCCACCCGCTGGCTCACTACTTTATAAACTCCTCTCACAACACATACCTCACAGGTAAAACGCTCTCCAGAAGAATCTACATCTTTACCTCCAGTGGTTTATTTAACTGAAAAGATTCAGTGTGCTTATTTAAAACTGGAAAGCTTTAATTAAATCACCGGTGGCTCAGTTTGAACATATAGCTGTGTGTGTGTCTGCCTGCCGCCAGTGGGTCAACTGACGGGCGCGTCATCGGTGGAGATGTACAGGCAGGTGCTGCTCACTGGCTGCCGCTGCATTGAGCTGGACTGCTGGAAGGGCAAACCACCAGACGAGGAGCCCTACATCACCCACGGGTTCACCATGACCACTGAGATCTCATTTAAGGTGACGCACCCGTCTTATCTGCCTCTTATCCATCAACATTTGTTCAAATTCAGTTCAAATTCAAAAATGCTTTATTTATCCCAAGTGGAAATTAAATGTTGTCGTAACTCATAACATTCAAGTATCTTCAAAGAGTCGTTGTCGACGGTGATGCTGTGGGCAGGAAGGATCTCCTGTAGCAGTCAGTCTTGCAACATATTTGAAAAGGCCTCTGAATGAAGATTGTTTCTGTGTGACAGTCTCACAGCTCTATTTCTGTGCAGGAAAGGCAATATTCCCCAGCATGTGTAAATTTGTCAGTTTCAAACTGGACATATGCTTTTCAATCGTTTAGTGTCACATGTAAATCATTTGTTAATGGTCTATATAAAGTACAGCTGCAATGCTTTGCTTTGAATTCCTGGATATTGTACCTCTATAGACCCTTTGTTTACGCCTGTTCTGAGGCTCGTTTTAGAGCAACTCCTCTTATTTTAAATGTGATTGAGACATTTCACACCCCACCTTTCCCTCCTTGGGTCACAAAGCGTTCCGCCATGTCTTGTTTGGGCATTTTTGTTGTTCAATAGCAGCAATACAATTATCTACTGGCAGAGAAACCTTTTATTCCAAAGTTTATTCAAGATGTCAACAACAGAAGACTTGTCCATCTAACCTCACATGTTGAAACCAGAGTCAGAGCAATGGTGTTATTGTATTAATGCTTCTACAATATGAGTGAAGCAAACAAAGCCTTGACAGAACCAGTTAGCTAACCGGAGCATCAAGAACGTCACTGAATGCATTTGGGTCATGTGTTCCCCAAGACAAAAACGGCAAAAACCAATCCAGACAGAAGCCGAAATGTGACAATAAGAAAGTTATTTATTTATGTTTCAGAGGTATTTTGTGATCTGAGATTTTCACATTTTAAATGTTTCTGTCATGGCCTGCAGGAGGTGATTGAAGCGATAGCGGAGACCGCTTTCAAGGCTTCCCCTTACCCTCTCATCCTGTCTTTTGAAAACCACGTGGACTCGTAAGTCTAGTTAAAACTTTGTCACAGGCTGTCTGCATGTGGCTCTTGTGTGAACTCTATGCTAGTATATTAGCCATTAAACTTTGCCACTGATGCTTGAAGGCATATAGGGCTCCTGTTTCTAATAAGTTTCTGTCATTTCAGACCTAAGCAGCAGGCCAAGATGGCAGAGTACTGCAGGACGATTTTTGGAGACGCCCTGCTCATTGATCCACTGGATAAATATCCGGTAAATTCAAATCTGTATTCTCTGTGCTATCCAACCTCAATCATCTGATAGATCCCTTGTGATACTTGTATCTGCTAAATCTGACCTACGACCCCACAGTGGGACACTAAAGGGGGGAGGACTTTCCTTAGAAATTGTGGAAATGAACAGTAAATTGGGGGGTAATTTCAGCAAATTGTATCATACACAAACATGAATATAAACGTTTTGTTTCATCACAGGCAGGAATCCATGCAAAATAAAACAAGTGAGAATGTTACATTTTAACATGACTGTTAGTATGTAAATGTGGGGATCATTCAGTTAATGTACAAGTGTTTCCCCATTAGTTTTACAAGTTAAACCAGAATCTTGTTCTCAGCTAAATAAAATACTTCTGCAATTTCTTTACTGCAAAATCCAACAAGATCAGTCATGTTTCGACAATTCTGATAGCTTTAGCTTCAGTTTTAAACATCGAGTTTGGCTCAGAGTCTGAAGTTTGTCTCTTACATCTGATGAAATTAAAGATACCTGGTCTTTTTATTATTATTTCTAATCTGGTATAAATCCTGTTTCATTTTGGCTCAAACATTACCATTTGTCATCTGAATGGGTTTTAGCTGGAACAAGATGTCCCTCTGCCCTCACCACAAGAACTGATGGGAAAGATCCTGATCAAAAACAAGAAGAAGCCTCACCTTGAGAAGACAACCGTACGGCGCAAAGATCCCGTCCCGACCCAGCCGTCGCCCCCCCGTGGTAGGGATGCAGACAGTCACAAGGGTGAACCATAAAATGTCTTTGCTAAAATACCTATATTCAAGAAGAATAATAATAAGTTGTGTAGAGGGAACAAGTGCGACCAAAATGGAGGAACAAGCAATAGAACCGAAATGGGTTAGATTTTGAGTTGATTTGGTTTATCGGAGTGTCATGCACCACAGTATTGTGCTACATAAACTACAAATGGCTTCTTGGAGACAAAGAGTTAATAAACTCAGGGTGATTTAAAACTTTTTGCAAACATACTTAAGCTGACACATGGCTGCTGTTTATGCAGATTCCCCCCTCGCAGACACAGAGGGACAGAAGATCCTGTCCAACGGCGATCAAAAGCAGGTTGAGAAGACGGCCAAAGATCTTGGGCAACGTAAGTCGCACGGTATTCTCAAACAGAGTTGGATGGATTTGACCGGTCCACATACGTATGTTTTTTTTCTGGATATATTTATCCTGTTCTGGCAGGAGGAGAAGGAGAAAGTGAGGAGGAAGAGGAGAACGAGCCGCTGCCAGAGGGGAAAAAAGCCGCCAGTGAAGAGGTATCGGAAACGGTGGATTGACCCTTTGATGGTCTCTTTGGGCAGCTTGCTGATGGATTACTGCTATCTTCTCCCCTCAGGGAACAGCCCAAAACGAAGTGTCCGCCACTGAGGAGATGTCCAATCTCGTCAATTACATCCAGCCTGTTAAATTCAAGGGCTTTGACAATGCATTGAGTGAGTGTGTGTTTGCCGATGATGAGATGGCTGGGGATGGTGGCAAAATGATATCTTTGAACGCTTTGGAGTGATCATCAAAATTGTCTTTCATGTTTTTTTTTACCAGTTCCTAGTATTTATCCTAACCACCTTCTGTTTAACCAGGGAGGAGAAGGCACTATGAGATGTCTTCATTTGTGGAAACCAAAGCCATAGAAATCCTGAAAACCTTCCCCTTTGAGTGTCTTACGTATCCTTAAATGCTTGAAGCAGAGCTTGTGTGCTAATCTCTCTGCCAGTATTTCTCAAATTCCAGAAAATGGATAAACAGGTTCCAAATCTGTATTCCTCCGAGCAGAGACAGCATCCAGACTGTTAAGTTGTTGGTTGGTGTTGGTTTTAGGATCAGTATTTGATCTCTGGACAAACAAAAGTCTATTTGCAGACTCTACATTTTCACTTAGATTATATAAACAATTGACATCATAAGTGGTACTGCTGATGTACCAACCAACTGATCCACCTTCTTTGTTCAAACCTGAACTAGGTTTGGCTCTTACATCGGCCTGGACACCATCAGGAACTGAACTTAGAGTCTTGCAGCTTCCAGCATGTAATAAATTGAACCTGCAGATGTTGGGCCTCCCTGTATCTGTTCAGCATGTTGATCCTTGACAGGACTTTTCCAGGTATAATAAGAAGCAGCTGAGCCGGATCTACCCCAAAGGAACGAGGGTAGACAGCTCCAACTACATGCCTCAGCTCTTCTGGAACATCGGATGCCAGATGGTGGCACTGAACTTTCAGACTCTTGGTAAGCACTGTTAATTCAGCCTTGTTTGTTTGGATTTGTCTGTGTTGCTCTCTAACGTGCCTGTCACATTCACTGGCAGCTCTGGTAAAAATCTGTAAAACACTCTGACATAGATTTTCTTACTCACCCATCAAAGCAATAGGTAATCTGTTTAAAACAACTAGAGGTGTGACAATCAGGAGGCCCCAATTATCATGATGACTCCTAACATAATCTTGGGAAATATTCCTGTCTGGGAGTTAAGAGCGGTCTAGTCTGCTTAGAAGACGCAGAATAACGGGTGCGTGATCGGAAATTCACCAGTCTAAAGCCTGAGATATTCAACATGTTGGGTTATCTTGGTCCGATATCGCAGCGTGTGGTGTCCCCTGAAAACAAGCAAGTAACGCAACCAGTTGAA
The DNA here is from genome assembly GCA_903067055.1 of Poeciliopsis paucimaculata. Lineage (NCBI taxonomy): Eukaryota > Metazoa > Chordata > Actinopteri > Cyprinodontiformes > Poeciliidae > Poeciliopsis > Poeciliopsis paucimaculata. The sequence continues at coordinate 77,794 of CAEGAD010058566.1, forward strand.
TGTGATGTTTGGCCAGTCAGAAAGCGCGATGGAGGGGCATCCAAAATACACTAAAGACAACTGCCATCTTAAAAATAGTCCATAAACTCTCACCATTGCTTCTTTCCAGTCAGCCATGTTTGTTTACTCTAAACTTACATTTGGTCTAGTGCAGTTTTGCGATATTTCCTGAATGTTGTTGAGTTAAATCTGTCCATGTCTGTTGTGTTGTTTTCACCCTGTGGCTCTATACAACCAAACTTGTTACACCTGAAACTTTTTTATCATCATGTGGGGTCTGTCAGGTTTTGAAAATCAGCCCGATCATTTTAAAATCTGATGAACAGTGCTTGACGATAGCTTTCCTGTTTTTCAACAAAAGAGAAAAAAAGAGAAAAAAATTTTTAAAGTGTAATTTTTATTCTATTGAATGAATGTACTCAGCCTAAATGTTGGGGATTTCTAAATTTCTCAGTGTGAAGCTGGGTTATTGCATAAAATAATTTATTTTATTATTTGACCCTTTTTAGCTGTGCCAAAAACACAGAGGGCTGAATTAGAAAACACTTTTATGTTAGTCTTCACAGAAATCTTCTCCCTTTTGTAAATTTTGTAAAATGTTTTTGTTCTCTCTCAGACCTCCCTATGCAGCTGAACATGGGTGTGTTTGAGTATAATGGCCACAGCGGCTACTTGCTGAAGCCAGAGATCATGACGAGGGGGGACAAACAGTTTGACCCCTATACGGAAGAAATAGTGGATGGGATTGTTGCCAATACAGTCACAATTCGGGTATGAACCAAGCTGTTGCTGTGTTTTTATTGTCTGATTAAAGCATCCTGTCATTGTGCTATAAATGTATGTTACTGCCCCTCCATCAGATAATCTCAGGTCAGTTCCTGACAGATAAGAAGGTTGGTGTATATGTGGAGGTCGACCTGTTTGGACTTCCAAGAGACACAAAGAGGAGGTTCAAAACCAAGACCTCCAATGGGAACTCCATGGACCCCGTGTGGGAAGATGAGCGCTTTATCTTCTACAAGGTTGCTCACAAAGCAAACCTCTTTGTGTTATAACTTTTTCTCACATTTCGTCTTCTGTCATACATCCTTTTTTAAACTTGTGTGTTGGTTCCAATACATTCCAGGTGATTCTCCCCTCACTGGCCTCTCTGAGGATATCTGCATTTGAAGAAAACGGCAGGTTCATCGGACACCGAATTCTCCCAGTGTCTTCCCTCAAACGTGGTGAGCTTTCTGATATTTATGTGATCTGAAAGCAAAGTACTACTACTAAATTACATCATATGTCCCCTGGAATGTTTTATCTATGTGCATTTGTTGTATATGTCTTCCTTTTAGGCTACCGCTACATCAACCTGAGGACTGAGTTTAACCAGCCACTATTAATGGCCTCTCTGCTGGTTTACACTGAAGCTAAGGACTATGTCCCCAATCAACACATGGGTAAATTTGCCAAATTAATTTCACTACTAAGAAAAACTACCTGCCATTTAAAGTAAATTATTATCCTTCAGTTGGTATAAAATGATCATCTTTAAATCACCAACAAGAAGTAACAGGACAAGTAACTGCTGCTGTCCAATACAAGTACAAAAGAAAAAAATGGCTGCCAGAAATTTCCTGTGTTTGTCATTCTTTTTTTATTTTCCTTTTATAACGGAGTTTTAGTTTATTTCTTCGCCAAATTAGCGATTGTTCACAGAAGCTAATCTTCACTTTTAGCTAGCAACATTTTTAGGTCTGCTTTTTATGTAGCTAGTGTCTCTTTATCCTATTTATTGAAATAAATGAGTTTAAATAAATGCTTTGACACATTTGAAATCCATATATTCATATTTTTTCTAGCAAAGAAACAATCCTGCAGTTGCCACCAATGTTGTACTTGGTTAGCGCTGATTAGCAGCTTGCCTGCCTCTCATTTTGTTAGCGTATTTGTTTTTATTTAACTTCCTTATTAATAAAACACTTAACATTTACAGTATTTTTAAAAAACTTTTTTGTTTTCAATCTGTTATGTGTGGTTCTCTAATGAACAATTAACTGAGAAACGCCATAATCTCATAAAGTTAAGCTAACCCGGTGTTTCTGTCTGTACTCAGAATACATCGAGGCCCTGACTAATCCCATCAAGCACATCAACCAGTTGGATGCAAGAGAAATGCAGCTTGCTGCTCTCTTGGAGGAAGCTGAGGTAAGACAAAAATATGCTTTGTGAAGAAGTTAGTGAGCATGTCTTTGGTGGTCTTTATCTTTCGTCCATTGTAATCTGTTTTAATATATGAAATGTTTACTTTTGGAAAACAGTCTGAAGACGACTCCAGTGAGTCGCAGGATATTCCAGATTCACTCCCTTCCCCTGAGCCAACGCTTCCCAGCAGTCCTGTTGAAGAGACTCCTGCTGACTGGCTACCTCCACCAAGTAGGGACATCCACAAATTCACTGTTTGAGTGTCGACACTAGAGTGACAGTTTACATAAAAGCTTTTAGACTTTCCTGTGCCAACTAGAAACTGCTTAAACCAGACCGGCAGATCAGCAGGGTTTTTAATGTTGCATTAGCCACCAGATGCAACACAGGTTTAGTCGCGAGAACTGCAGAGAAGAGCTTTAATGTGTGCTAAACTGATGTTCGTAAATGTGCAACAATCATGAAGGCCAAAGAACACATCGTCACACAAGTCATTTAAAGAAGAGTTAGGTTATAAACCGACATCTCAACCTCTGAACAGATCTCCAGCTCAGCTCAATACTCCGAATATAGAAATAATACAACGTAACTGCAAACATATATAAAAATAAGACATATTATTTTCTTTTTCTAAAAATTGTCAGGGGTTTATGCTTTCATAGGGGGTTTAAGCAACACTAAGGATGCACATGCAGTTTAACAGGAGACAACCTGTTAAGAAAATGGGGGGAAAGGACATTAACCCTACACCAACCTAAAGCTGCAGCGTTAGCATGACTCTATCACATAAGATTTACAAACAAAAAGACTTTTATGTTGTTTGTTCTCTTGAGACAAAATGTGGAAAAGTAAAAGAGATATTTCCCAAGGCATCGTACTGTTCAGAAGCACCTATAAAGACATTTTTATGACAATCAATGAACATATTTTATTGTGTATCTGCAGTAAATTTAGCTGAATTTGCATTCAAACCAGCATCTCCTGTTGTTGAACAAGTCTGGGAATGATTAATTTGTCCATCATCTGTTGTTTTCTCTGCATCCTGTTGTAGTGCAAAGTCCTATGGAGGAGGATTTCATAGTAGCCATAGTCAAAGGTAATATCTTCACATTAATTCCACTCTAAAACGAATGAAGTTTGACACACAGCCATTAGGGTTGAAATAAGCTGGACTTAACATTATATTTATATTTCAGATATCCCAAGTCCGTCTCTGGAGGAACTGAAGCAGCATAAGAATCTCACCAAGCTGAAAAAGAAACAGATTAAAGACTTCAATGAGCTGCGAAAGAAAAACCAAAAGAAAGTAAATGCAAAAAGCTTTATTTGGATGTGAGAATGTGTAATAGGGATCCATTGTGCAAAATTCACATTTCGCACATTTTCATGCTTCCATTTGGGTCGATACAGCTTCTAAAAAAAAGACAGCTTACCTAGCAACCCAAGAAGAGCTCCAGCATGTTTGGTCAGCTGTATGCGTTGTACAATGGCTGCTGGAAAAGACAAGTGTTTTGTTGTTGACTTCCCATCCAGAAACCACTTGCTGCATTCTTTTTGGTTGTGCAGGAGGCTCCACTTCTGCTTCTCAAAGATGTATAGATATATAACTCTGCAACCGTTTGCAGCCGTTTTCATGTGTGAGTGTAAACATTGAGTTGGGGAGAAGCTTATCTGGATTTCAAGTGACAATAGGCCCTAAAACAGCTCATTCTGAAAGGAGCTCAAAACAAGCAGAACTGACCAAACAAAATTTCATCATCTGGGAATGATTTTGTACAAAACATGTCAAACGTGTGTTGTATAGTTCATAGAGCTATCCTCGCTTGTTCAAGAAAACAGGCTAGCATACAAATACTTTCTTGTGCTCCAGAAAGTATTTGGTTTTTCATTGTGTTTCTCCCCATCCCTAGATTCAGTCTGAAAGTCAAAAGAAGCGCACCACCATTGAGAAAAACTTCAAGCGTAGCATCAAGAAAGGGTGAGTAAAGCCTGAAGGATGGAAGAGTGATGAAAGGGTGAAAGAAGGCAGCGATGTGAAGATGAACCGGAAGGTGCTGAACTGATGTTCCTCTGTGCTCCAGTGATTCCCAGGACAAGATTGGAGACCTGGAGAAGGAGAAGGCCCAGCTCTGGGAGCAAAACATGCGGGAGCTGCTGGAACTGCGACAGGGCCTTTACATGCAGGAAAAACAGATGCAACTGCAGCACCTGGAAGAGGTAACAACACTTTAACACAAAGCTGAATACACCAATTGCTCTAAGAAGTTTGAGTAGGGGATATGATCCTTGTTCATGATAATCATTGGAACTTCCTCCTTCTCTCTCTGCTCTCCTGATTCTGTGTGCTAACGACACTTGTTTAATAAAAAATGAGCTTTTTCCTATTTATATTTTTAGACATTTCAGAAATAAACTCTCTAAATTCTACAAAGTACAGTTTGGTCCAAAATGCTTCACCTGTGTTACTGAAAAACCTGCTGCTGTGTCTTCTCAGGAGCGCGACAAGCTGAAACTGACGGTGACTGAATTTCAAGAACTTCACACCAAGAAGCTCACAGACATTTGCAGCAAGTAAGAGCAACAGCTTTCCATGATTCTTTTTGCTCCTGGTTGGAATTTCTCAATGTTCTTAACTCTCAGCTGTGTCTCAGGTTTATTTAGTTATTTTCACATGTATACAATTAATTTGTTACTGTGTCTGCAGGGAGAAGAAGGAGATCCAAAAGATCCTGGAAAGGAAGCGAATACAGAACCTTTTAGAAGCAAAGAAGAAAGATCCTGACTTGTACAAAAACATTTAATTTCCATTTACCTGTATCAGTCTGAGATAAAAGTGCTTAATTTATTTTTTAGATCCAGGTCTCTGTTGTCTTTCTTTGCTCTCTTTGACCTTCGTTATGTTTTATCCTTGTTCTTTTTTCTCTCTCTCTCTAGGAAATTATCTGATTTCAACAAGAAACACATAAACGATTGTGTGGAGAATTTTCGCAAGGTAATCCAACTCCTGTACATCACTAAAGCTCCTAGCAAGCTTAAAATGACTTCTCTTACTGCCCAGTTTTCTGCTCTGGGCTTCATTTGGGGCTAATTTCTCTGGAGCAGCAACTTTAGGGACTTTCCTGAACTTTTCTTTGAGATTTTATGCTATTTTTTGTCCTGGTTTTACCTAAAATCTCCACTTGCTCCTCACCAGCTTGAGAAGTTGCAAGCCATGAGACAAGAGAAGTTCAAGCTGAAGCATCTGGAAATGACGCAGCAGATGGAAAGTCTGATTACACAGGTGAGTGTGGACAAAACTAATCATTACAAGAAAGAGAAGTAATCGAAACAAGGTTTCCTCTGGTCCTATTGTTTGGCTGCTACACGTCTGATTTAAATGAATTGGCATATTAAAACATGGTATGCTGAGGTGTGCCAGAGCTGTTGTGTTTTTATCATTTAAAGCACTTTAAACCACCTTATTGCTGAAATGTCCTATACAAAAAAACAAACAAATTTAACTTAAAATGACCCTTCAAGGTAGTGCTACATGTGGTTGAAAGAAGTCAAAACACTGACGTCCAATTTTCTTGTTAGCTCACGCAAAATCAGAGTATCAGTAGCAGCTAATTACTGTTGAGAACATTTAGTGACAAGGTAGTTATTGATTCATTTAATAGTAATAGATTTTTATATCGCTTGTCTAAGGACAACAATATGAAACAAGACAGAAAAACACAAAAAGTCAGATTTAAACATTAAAAACATTTTGCTGATGTTACATATATGCACTTATGTGTATCTTATTCTGCGAAAACAAAAATCACAGTCTTAGTAGTAGCTCCTTTGATCACAGCACACTGACTTATATTTATATTCAGATTTTTCTGCATAGATACAACTCAGACTAAGAACTTGATAAGTACACAACTATTTGTACAATGTCCTACATATTATATACAAAATAAATTTAATCAGCATAAATAATCATAAACTTAACATTCATTACTAATAAAACCATATATTAATTATTACAAATACACTATGGATTTATAATACCGTATAAAACCCTGCTAGTCTAAAATAAAACTTCCCAATTTCTTCAACCGACAAGCTAAATGTGGCTAACGATTAGCCTAACGCTCCCTCCCGCGCAACTACTGCCATCATTTGGTGTCAATTGGTATTACACCAGAAATTACTTCACAATCATCTAGCAGTGAATGAGTCAGCTCCACGCAGCATAAATACTTAAAACACAGATAATAAAATAAAAAATGCTGAGGGGGTGACTTCAGATAGCTTAATAATCCTGGATATCAGAAAGACAAGATGTGAGGATGTAAATTGGTTGCTTTATATTATCTCAGAAACTTTCTGCTTACAAACCACATTTTAACCTCCCTGTGTTTGTCTTTGTGCTGCTGAGCAGCTTGAGTCACAGCTGAAGGAAAAACTGGAGGAGGAGTACCATCAGCTGCCGAGAGAGATCAGTCAGCACCTTCCTTCGGACCTGCAAAACAAAGGCGCCTGTATGGGCTCCCCGTTATCGGCTCTGTCCAATCACAGCAGCCCCACCTCCGGCACGCCCTCCAACTGCTCCACGCCCTGGTCCCAGAGATCGCTGGACAAGAGCATGGACAATAATCAGGGCTCGCTGCATGACTCCACGTCCTCCTCCACAACTCCTGCCCCGTCGGAGTCAGAACTGTCTTTCAACTAGACTTTTACGTTTTACAGAGAGAGAGAGAGAAAGACGGGGGTCTAAAGTGATCATGTGTGCGGTAAAAATGATTATGGACTATCTACTAATTTTATTCTTTTTTAAAAAGAAATCACTGTTTTGTCCTTGTCTACAGAGCTGTATTTTTTATTTCGCTGTTTTTGACAAATTTGTTGTTGAAATCTTCATTGGGGTCATAATCAAACTTTTCTTTTTTACACATTTAAAACAATGTTCTTGTTGTTTTAGGCATCTCTTTTAATTTTTGTGTTCCTCCGTCTTGCAGCCAGTCAGATTTGCTGCTTCATGGCGACCCAGGGAAGCTGAAACTTTGTGTTTCAAACATCTTTAACCTCTTTTTTTACACACATTTTTCTGGAAAGCTTTAAATTGTGTTGAACAAAGCAGCATCTGACACTTTACTAGTTCAGATATGATCACCATGGATAGTTTTTAGACCCAAATATGTAAAAAAATATTCAAGATAAAATTAAGGGATTTTCTTTTTTTAAATTTGAAATTTTGAACTGTAATAGCGGAAGCTGACCACTAGATGGTGATAGAGGCTTACTTTCCTCCTTCCTGTGGAAATATTCAGCACTCCATGACCATCTTCACCACAATCTGCAGCCTAATTGATCGTCTTTCTGTTCTGTTTCTCTTTTTATCTTCCCTCTGAATGGAAATATCTTTAATTTGAATGTTTTTTATCGCCATGGCAGCCTGGAGGAGGATCTTACCTAAATTAGCAGGACTACTATGGAACAAGCTGCACTATGACATCCTAATGTAACTGAGACTCTGTTTCCATGATGTTGTTGTTGTTTTAAGGCTGATTTAACTCTAATGTCATAACCTCGATGCTTTAAAGCCAACATAAGAAAAGTTTTATGTAGATTTTATATCTCTTAAATGTTCCCCTAATTAATTGTGGTGCACAGAGTTAATGGTACGTTTTGTCTGCTTCTACCAAAGCTTCCAGTTTTTCTGTATTGTTTTTTGTGAGTATTTCCTCTTTGTCCACTCTGACTGGTGAAATGATGGTACTATGTATAGATGATCTGTGTATATGTGTAGCTGTACATGAGTTTTACTACTGACTACTAATGCTGGTGGGTGATGGAGGTTAAATTGGGGTGAGGGAAGAACCAAAACGAGTTTCATTTTATTTTTTTGGTTTTATGTTTTTTAATATTTAGGGAATCCTGTTTGCTTTTTAAGAGCACTGGCTGCCTTTGTGTCTTCATGACCCCTATAATTACATATCTGATTGAGCTGATTGTTGGCATGGATTCTTTGGAGGAATGGATTTACATGGACCCTGCGTGATGCGCTCATCCAGCGGTTCTGACATATCCGCACAGCTGCTAAACTTCCAGGTGTTTGAGGCTGAAAACACGGAGACTCTTATAAATCAGTTTTCTACCATTAACGTCACTGGAATCCGAACCAAATCAACGGGAAATCAAATGAATCGGTCATCTAAAAACAATAGTTTGTTTTAATTTTATTATAAAATTACACTATTATAACTTTTTAAGACGACCACATGGATTTTAAAAATATTTTTCCATCGTTATCATTGAGTGAAATCTTTTCTTTAGTTGACTTAGATGCAGGATTGGACTTGATGTAAAGTTGAAGATGCTAATCAATCATCTCCATCTTGAAGGTTTTGAGACTTACTGGTCCTTGGATCTGCTCAATTTCCTCCACTTTGGCTAAAGTCAGACCCGTTTGAAGTGATGTCAGCCCACAGCATGCTACAGCCACCATCCTGCTTCATTGTAATTGGTGACATGAATTTGTTTCTTTGCAAAACAAACATTTTAGAGCTGCTTATAATTGGATATACCTGGATATTTTGTTCAGAAGAAAAATGATCTGTTTCTCAACTCTTGTACAAAAATAAGGAGATTGCATAAAACTACTGCAGCTCCTCTAACAGATTTGTTAAATTTTTAGTTGATTTATGCAAGATGAAGGTGGGAAACATTATTGTCTCAATGTTTTTAAGCCCTAAACACTGGAATTGTAACAAGAATTAAACAAGGAGCTACTGTTTACGTTCAGGGTCTTTTTTCTGTACAATTCCAGTTTGCTCCTTTTTTAACCTGTCATAGCAGCTTTCACCTGCAGGGGTCAGCGTTTCCTTTGAATGAAATCTCTTGAGCTTTACAGATGATGATTGTCAACGCGCTCTGCACCAAGGCAAAGTGCTCTACTCTGGACTCGCATGTGTGACTGTCAGCAGTCTAAACCAAAAATCTCAACGCATTCCTCTCAGTCCGCTCGGAAAGGCAGCGTATTTTAAAGTCATCTTTCTGTTCTTTGGTTCGGACAGGATAATCAGGTACTCGCTCGTTTTGCTGTGGTTAAAAAGCACTTTCGGATGTTTGTGATACATGTTCCCAAGATGCAGGTTTCTTTGCAGCCACCCTGCAGTTACGCCCGCTCTTTGTGCAAAGCATCTGTAGCCTCCTGAATACATTTTAAAGAACTGAGGTGGTTTGTTTTCTATTTGCACTTTGAACTTGGGTTTTATTTGGTACAGTTTTTTCATCAGAATGCAAAGAAAAGTCATTGATTCACAGGCACATTAATTTTGAACCATTTCTTACTGTACTTTAGGAACCCAAAGAGGTGCATGCATTGGTAAATGTCTCATTGCTGGGGATTTTTGCAGTTATGGACCGTATTCTGATCTGTGGTGATTCCAACCAATTAAGATTCAAGCCAGCATCTTAAACTTACTCCACCAATTCTGATTCAAAGGTTTACCAAGAAACACCCTCATGAAAACGACCATCAGGTACATATTTCAAATAATCCAACCTGGTAATCTGCATTTTTGACTACAACTGTATTTACGATTGAGTATAGATTCGTTTAAAGATTGTATGATGTAAAAGTGCAAAAAATAACTAGCTGCACCTTTAATAGACCAATAGGACACTACACTGTGAGGCTTGGAGAGAAAATGTTCTATATCAGGGGCGTCAGACTCATTTTCGCTTTGGGCCAAATCAAGATCATGAATGCTCTTAAAGGGCCGATTGTGCCAGAATGTATTGATTAAACCTGTTCACAAATTGTTAAAATATAAAATTAAATAATATTGACCATTTTTTCAGTCCCTCCAGGATTTTGTGATTATTTCTGTGATTTTTTTGCAATAAAAATCAAAGTGTTTGTGGTACTAATTTGGAAATATTTGCACTTATTTATGTCGGTAAATGCGACTATTTATTACTCACCGTATAACTCATGGACTATAATCTGACATCCATTTAAGCTGAGGCAACTGCTTGGTACAAGTAAGAAAGTTTTTGCAATAAAATACCAATTAAGTATTAGTGCAAAAAAAGTGGGAATTTGTTGATTTTGCATGAATTTTCATAATAATTCTCAAGAAACTGGAGGGACTGATTGATATAATTTGGCAGTAAACAGAAAAAAAAAACTGCATTGATTTGATTGACATGATATTTAAGCACAATTGGTCTTTAATCTAGAATCTGGAGGGCCACATAAAAAGCGACGGTGGGCTGGATCTGGCCCACGGGCCTCCAGTTTGACACGTGTTCTGCATCAATGATTTCTTTGTGATTTAATGTAAAACTGCATTAACTGCTGTTCTGTGTCAATAAGATTGTAGAATGAAATTAACCCTTTGCATGGATTTGCGTAGGTTTGTAACAAATTGCGTCGTCTGGGCATTATATCAGTAACATCAACAGTATCGATGTTAAAATCACATCAGAGCTTTATGAGTCGGACATTTTCCTCTCGTGACATCATCATTCCAACATGTTTGTATGATTTTCATGACGGTTACTCTCGCTGATCTCAGAGTGTCGCTTGTTTTGATTTGTCAGCATTCAAGTCATAGCAATTTTACTAGTTTGCTTCAAAGTTATTGATTATTGATCCTGGAGGTGACGATTTGTGCAACTTCTAAACTTCACTGAAAGCCAGGCAATTTCTAATTTTCAGACATGATGGGAATTTACCTAAACTGTAGAAAAATGGACTTCAGTAACACCTGGTAACATCTGTACCGTGGTGTTTATGGCGCAATTAATAGACTGGATTAGTGTATTGAGGACAATATTTATTCATAAAGATTTTTTAATGCAGTTATCTTTGCTTATAATTACATTTGGATTTAAATGAAATGTGCCACATATGTCCTATGACTGGTGGAAGTGGAGGCAATGTTCACACTGCAGCCCAAAGTGACCCAATTCCGATTTTCTTGCCTTAATGCGACCTGCATCCGATCCTCTCATTGACAAGCTGGAGGAAAAACAATCATGACGGACGATAATGAGGTTTAAGTTGTTGATGTGCTGGCGCCGGTCGGACAACAGTTAGCATCCATGTTTACACCGCTTCTTCCTTATGGGGGTTGGCAAAACTCTGAGCACGCTCTCTAAGTGTGACGTTGTTGCGCTCTCTACTGCGCATGCGGGCACTTTCAGGTCACTGGAGATCACATACAGGTCGCATATATGTGGAAGTGAACGACAACGGGAAAGAAAAAAAAAATCTGATTTGACAAATCAGAATTGGGTCACTTGAGGCTGCAGTGCGTAACTGGTGCTATTTTATGCTAAAAAATGTGCTTGTTATTTAACCTGTTTGTTGGTTCCAAATTAATTTTGACTGATATAAAAAGTGCCATACTGTGTGTCACAGGTTTTTTTTTGGCACTAAAAGTTGTTACATTACAGCCATAAGTGGGTGAAGACCCAACATGCTTTTTCTGGAAGAGCTAGTTAGCAGCAGGCTACTGCTAACAAGCAGCAATCTGGCCCTAATTATGGGTTCAAGTTTATGTTGCCAAATCTAGTAAGAAACAGGACATTAGTCAAATTGCACTTTAGTATGACTGCTAGTAAGCAACACATTAGCTCTAATTAGCAGTGATGCTAAATATCAGGCCTATTCATTCATACAAGCTTGTGCTGCTTGAGCGAGTTAGCAAGCTTCTGCTAATTAGCAATTTCACTACAGTCTGACCTGTAAGACTGTGGTGCTGCTGCCAATTAGCAATTGTCCAGTCCTATTTTATGTTATCACTACAACCAGCATTAATTGTAAGAGTACTGTGGTGGACTATAAATGAACTAACTTTTAAGAGCTTTGTGACGTTTGACCACCCTGTGTTAGCTACAAACAGGCTAATGCTATTTAACAGATAACTGCCTAATCCTGATTAAATCTGTCTCTAGAAGTTGGCATCAGTCAGGATGATATTAAAAAACTGCCAAAAATGCTAAGGTACAGTAAATAGATAAAGAAGGTCCTTTTTTTTTTTTTTTAGCTCTATGTTGGCTACTTGGTGTTCACCAATTATACAAATAGATTGGGAAGCTTATTTAATGTCTGCATTGCAATGAGTGAGGCACCATTAACTGTTTGTTTATCAGGTTTGGTTCAGAAGTAAAGTTGAAGTTTTTGATGAGGTCATTTGTTGATGTCCAAAGTGAGGCTCTAAAATAAACAGGACTGTTCCCTCATACGGCCGCAGTCGCTGTTTTTGCTCTGTTCAGTCTCCAGTGTGGTCCGTGTGGCCCAGTCCATGTTCTGCTTTTCCTTTTCCATCACTATAAACCAGCTGGATCGTTTTTAAGCCACGGACTTTAACTTCCTCTCTGTCTTGTTTACGTTGTAAACTACCATTTAGAACATCATACTTGCAGGATTGCTGCAGTGAATATCACTGCGCCAAGTCTTTCCTCTTATTAGACATTTGGTGGCGGGTCTCCCTCGGGCCGACCCTCAGGCCTCTGGCTGACATCTTTCCCCCTCTGTTCTTCCTCTTTCTGCCTCTCTGTCACATTTCTTTGCCTCCAGTTTCACCCAGTAATGAGACCATATTTTACTCCTGCACTGGTTAAATTAATTAAGAGCAGCAGTGGAGTGCGTTCGCTTCAGATGAAATGCAAAATACATGAGACGAGATGTGGGTTCAGTTTTTCTGTAGTGTAAATGACTGTCAGATATAAAGGGAATGCTGTATGTCAATCCGGATGTAATATTTTATTCTTCCTTTCTAATTAATGTAAAGTATATGACTGAACCTTTAGTAATAAACTTGTAACGTTATGCAAATCATTTGCTGTTTTCAGTTTTTCTTTGTTTGAAAAAGGCTTAGAAATGTATATTTTCCTGTCACTGTCTTCCTATTACTTCTAATAAACACAAGGAAATGGCATACAATCGATTTTAGTTAAACGGATCCTCTTCAGTCGCTCTTTTAGCCTATTTATGTATTTATTTATGCATTATGGGGAAAATCTGACTATATTTCTGATGGAGCAAAATACATCAAATTACGAAAGACCAGAGCTGTTTGTGAAACACAAATTGTGTAAAAATGAATCCGGCTTGCTTAAAGCAGTTGTTAATTTTAGATGATAAAGGAAAGTGGAAGAGTTTTAAAGAAGATTTACTGTCAACATTAAAACGCTACAAAAAAAAGAACAGGAAGTATTTCCCGTTTTGTTGACTGTATTTAATTTAAACTGCATTGTTGAAACTTCTAATTGCTCTTTAACCCTCAGTTATATAAATACTGACAAAGCTCCCAAAAAGTAAAATAACTTTAATTACAGAAAATAAACTGATAACTTTTAGGCATTCTGTGACCAGCAGTGTTAAGGTCGTCATATTCATTAAAACTTTACATCAGTTTTTGGAATATTTAATTATATCTATTTTTATTTTTTTTGTATTTGTGAAAACAAACAGCCATTTCAGAAGGTTTTTAAAATGACCTCACATTACCTTGTCTTATATTGTGCGACTATGCCTCAGATTTTTACTACATAGTAAAAATGTAGTGACAAGACTTTATTTAATGAAAGTCTTGTCATTAAATAATAATTAAATTATTATTTAATTTGATTTTTGATCAAATTAAATAATAATTATTTTTGAAACCTTGTCCTCTCGTTTTCAATTTTATAAGGTTTGGTTCCAATAAAGTTGCATTCAACTTTTCTAAAACTTTGTTTAAATGGACTTGTCGTTAAAGATATTTTAATCCTTTTCATTTTATATTAAAAATTAAATCCTTTTTCAAGACCTGTTTGGAAATATTGATTATTGTAACTTATTGCCGTTAAAGATTTCTTTTAAACGATTTCAGTTTTGCTTTCAAACCCTTAACTGTCCTCTCATTTTATTTCACCAGCTAACAAACCTTATTTCAGCTTGTTAAGTACATTTATACCACATTACTTTTGGTTTATGAATGGTAAGTCAACAACAAAACACTTGCCTTTTCCAGCAGCCATTGTAAGGGACATACAGCAGTTAAAAAAAACTAGCTGACATGTGCTGGAACTCTTGGGTTGCTAGGTAACAAGCTGAGGTTGCTAGGTAACGGTGCAGTACCTGCTGTTACAGTCTGGAGGTTTTTGAAACGGCTTGTTTTCCAGACACCATGAACGTACTGCTAAATAACAGCTGGGTGTTGCTTTTAAGCGTTTTGGCTGATTCCAGAAACCCAAATGGAAGTAAACAAAAACTGCAAAATCTGAATTTTGCACAACATGTTCCATTTAACACATTGCTGTATTGAAAAGCCACACATTAAAGACATTCGTGTGGATGGCAGGTAAACCTGAGACCAAGAAATTAAGACAGAAATATCAAACGAATTTGAAAGTCTTGTCATTATTGCCATTATTGGGTTGTTTTCTTTCAGCCTTTGCTAAAGCTTCCTGTCAGCCTGAGATGACAGATAAAACCTCTAGGTTTCGTTTCACGTAGAGTGATAAAAGCCTCTTTTGTTTCCCGTCTCCCTCTGCAATAAGCAGGCAGCTTGTTTGGGTGAATACTAATAAGAAATTGTTTGTACAACTACAAAGCCAATTAACCGGCTAAGAAGTGTCAAAAGCGTTTAGGCATGAAGGCAGAAACTCGGGGCCCCCGAGAGACGAGGCTCTCAGCGAGGCGAGTCGCTTTCTGTCTGCTTTATCCCACAGGATGAATTTGTTCCAGCACCAACTCCTTCCCTCGTTCTGTTAGACGTTTCTTTCTCATGCACTATAAATCCGTTCTTAGGAGTTTCATTGCAGCCGGCTCCTGTCTTCCTTCCCGTGTCCCTCAGGTCTGCGGTGTTTACGCTGCGCCCCGTTCTCCTCCAGCGGAGGATGCAGACTCGTCTCAGGGTGGCGGTCACCGCCGGATCGCTGTGAGGAGAACAGCTGCCGCCCTGCTGCTGGGAAGCTGACAGAGGAGACAGGAGGGAGACGCAGGAGCGTAAACACCTGGAAGCTTTGCCTGCTATCTGCCCTAATTGGATCAGTTTTAGGAAGTGAATTGAAAACACAGCCTTTGCACTGGGTGTGTTTTAGGGGGGCTGCAGCCCCTCTGAAATATTCAGAAGCCCCCTAAATAATTTGGTAGTTATTATTGTTTCTTTATTTGTTTTTATTCTACAAATAACTGCCAACAAATTCAATGTAATATGGCCAGAATATGAGTTTAAATAATCAAATAAACTTTGATTTTGAATTCAAACATGATTACATGTTTATGTAACAGGGTTTAATTTTAGTAATATTATAAGTTTGTTTAAATGTGTTTGTTTATTCTTTGAATTTATTTTGTTTAGGCATTTATTGGTGCTTTAACTTCTGCTGCGCTTGGCAGTTGGCGGTTACTATAGCAACCTCTAACTGACAGCTCCTCCCCCTTTTTTCTGTTGCCTTGGTAACCGATGTGTATTAGAATCAGCTCTGTTTTCTTTACAGGTATATTTTAAAATACATTTTGGACAGTGTACAGTGTTTCATGAATAAATTTTGCTATGTTTTGTGTTTGTTTTTAACGTTGCCCATTTTGGCGCAGGTTTAATTGTAACATGTAAATGTTAACTGCTGCTAACTGCTTATTGGGAGCTATTGCTTTGTAGTTTGATTATTATTTATGATATTTTATTTAATGTATAGGTCCAGAAGCTGCTTGGCTGATGTTAACCACCAACTTGATTTTCTTTTTTCTTAGAATAAATACAGCACTGAATGTGTCTGTCATGAAGATCTATTGGACCCGAGACGAACACGGAAGGGACACACGTGTACAGCTCTGGAAAAAAAAATTAAGAGACTACAAAATGATCAGTTTCTCTGATTTTACTTTTTGTAGGTGTATGTTTGAGTAAAATGAACATTGTTCTGTTATTCTATGAACTACTGACAACATGTCTCCAAAATTCCCAGCAAAATGTTAGTTTTTATGTGCATAAAATCAGAAATGGACAAAATAATGAAAAAAGATGCAGTGCTTTCAAACCTCAAGTAATGCAAAGAAAACAAGTCCATAGAATAAAATTTATTCAAGATAATGAAAAATTAGGTGGAATCACTCTTTAGCCGTTTCCCATTTTCGGAAGCCAACTTCAGCTTCGTTTCATGTCCAGAAAATCTGTCCCAACGTCTCTGAGAGCAGATCCGTAAATCACGGTTGAGGTGTTTATTGGTCAGCAGTGCAGCACAGTGGTTTCACCGGTTTGGTCCCAGGTGTCTTTCAGTGTTTGCATGCATGAGTTTGCAAACTTTCAGCAACCTTTCCCTGCAGCACGCGGCACAAATATTCTAACGTTTCTCAGGTACAATATAAAACTCTGTATTGAATGTTTAGTTGATAATTACTGCTTATGTTTAACACTTTTGGTGACCAGAAATTAGAGACTGAGCTAATCTCAGATTTGCTAATTCTTCCTACCACCAGATATTTACATAAAATCGACAGAGACAATTATTTTATTTCCACATGGAGTTTTACTTTCAATTTTCATTAATGTTCAACCAACATAAAGTAGTAAAACTTCCTGATTGTTTAAGTTACAGGTCAGCTTGTTGACTTGACATTAAGTAGGTTGGCCAATGATAACTGGTGGACATGGTTTCCAAGATCAGATTATTCTAAAACCCAGCTGTGATGGATTGGACCTTATCCATGTTCACATAGGTGGAACTGTGGGAAAACTGATCGAGGTAATGTTGGCAAAAACAAAAAAACGGACAGCTGTAGCAACCGTAAGTCCGGTGAAGCTGCAATAAAAATCGAGCTCCTGGCTGACGTTAGCTTCTCTACCAGCTATGTTCAGCCTGAGCTAACGGTGGCTAACTTTAGCGAAGCTCGCGATGACGCCAAAATCGCACCAAGTGGAGCAGCAAGGCCTCATAGAGGAGGAAAGCTTCCGGGAGGAAATTATACCCTGAGGGATTTAGGGTTTTCAGAAACTGAGAGGGAAAGAGGATTTTCTTTCTCCACAACTGAAAATGATAAAAAACAAACTCTGAATGACAGAAGAGGCTTTCTGCAGGCTCCTTGATGGCCACTGGGTCTAAGTTGGACTTTCAGGACTTGATTATACAACTTTGCAAGAAAACAGACAGCAAACTAATATTAGCTGTTGTGATCGTGCGACCAGGTAACCTTGTTTGATATGCTGCTTTGAATATTGAATCATTATGGTGGGATGCTTAGAGTTAGTTGAAGATCAGTTGGGTTTTTGTGTTCTGGTTATTTCAGCAAAGTGGGTGATTTTTGCCATAATCTTGAGGTTTGGGATGATTTAATTCATTGTATTATGCGATTTGTGAGATGGCAATATTTGGTTTCTGATAATTGAAAGGCGCAGTCATCAGCTTTTGACCGCCAGGTGTGTGATTTGACATGCTAGCTTGTTTGGAAGCTAGCATTAGCTTCACACAATTAAGGTGAGCCTTAATTGTTGTGTTTGTATTTTTTTTTTTGTTCAACTTGGGCACATTTCTATCCCATTTACTAATTTTTTGAAAAGCGATGAGCCTTCTGGGGACCAAAGCCCGGTTCTAATATGGCGGACCCTCTTGTTAGTCATGAATGCAGTTACTATAATGAATGGAAATCCTAATATGGGTAATAATACAAACTTGTGTGTGTTTCTGGTCCTGTATGTAACATCTCTGGTAAATATTTTTTCATTAAATGTTACATCTAAGCATTTTTGTAAGGACTTATTTGTGTAATTTATCAAAGATGTCAACTGGTTAATGCTGATATAAAATATAGTTATGCTGGGATGAAATTGTGGCATAAAGTTTAATTATTCTAGACGTTTTACCACCAAAGGAAAAGACCCAGACATGCTTTTAACATTTGCCAGTCATATTTTATTTCACTTTTAAGAAAAAAAAAGAAAGAAAAAGTTTGGTCTTTGTAAACATCTATATCGTTGTTCATATCTTGTCATTTTCAGCATTTAAAAATACTTTACTCTTTACTACAACATCTCCAACTGCAACACTGTAGTCAGAATGAGCGAGATTCATGCATCGACACACCCAGGGAGGGAGAAATATGAATGAACCCACACGTCCACACTCATACAAACGAAAACAAAAGGATAAAAGCACATTTATTATATTATTTTACTAAGCTAAGTTGGTGTTTTTTCTCTCTGAGAGGATTTTCTCTTACAAACGATCAGAAACAACACAAAACAAAAATAAATGTAACAAAACAATAGGATCCTAAAATGAACAACACACACACACAAAAAAAACTTGAAATACCAAAAACTGATAAAGCACTTTGTGACTCCATAAACTTGACTACATGAGTATATAGTGACAAAAATATAAGTACTTGGAAAGGAGGAGTGGGTGAAGGAGAAAATGATCCAATAAAATATTAAAATGCTGACGCTTTTTTAAAGATAGAAACCACAAAAATTACAGTAATCCTTTGAATTTGTTCAGCATCACTTGTACAACTTTTAGAAATAAAATATTGAAATATGAATTCACTTGAGTTGCCTTAAATAGGATTTTAATGATCAAGAAATATGACAAAGGAAAACTAATGGTGATTAAAAAAAAATAAATATAGAAAAGGTGTCTAATACAACAAAGAATAAATAGATGTCCAACCAATATCTCTGTAAAATTCATCTTTTAAACATACGTCACTCCAATGTTCGCCATCAAGAGGTGGTACTTTTAGGTATTTTTATGGTAAACAACTACTTTGATAACAGAATTCAGAGTAATAAATATTTAAACAGACATAGCAAAAAGAAAAAGAAAATAAAAACCTGATAAAGTGAGGTAAATTTCCCAATTAAAACATTTTTTATGTCTTTGTGTATAATTAAGAATGTAATGTTGCTTTGCTTGGTCACTTCTGGATTCTTAATATTCCGGAAACAATATTTTTTATGGAAAAAGGCAATGCGATCATAACAGCAGCTTCCTTCGTTAACCATCCAGGTTTTTCCCATATAAACATTCTGTAGTACCATCCTCTCACCTGCAGCCTGATTTAACACATTCCTCTCGTGACACGCAAACACAGAGCTCATTAGGCGTTCAGATACATGGTGGACTGCAAATACAGTGTGAAGCCACAATATAGATTTCCCAGTTAGAAATTGACTATATTTGCCCCCGGAAGTCAACCATTGTGGTTTCCAAATCCAACATGGCCGCTTTACGCATAAAAACCGGCAATTAATACTTAAAGACGATAATCCTCTGGATAACTTCCTTTCTTCTAGAAAAGAAGCAAAAGATTACAAACTATGTACACTGGACAAGTTGAGCTATCGTTTCTTTCTACAACAATCTCGGCTTAAACTTATTTAAATGAATAACATTCCCTTCTAATATTCACTTTTTTGTTGAACAGAGCTACGTTAAAAGGCAAAGTGTTCAGCCTGTTATCAGACGAAGTGGTGCCATCTCTGTTGTTAGAGTGGACTGTAAATAATAATAATAACAAAGGTCATTGATACTCTTATTCGAAATTTTCAGAACAAAAGTTATAGATTTAAAAAGTTGTGGCCACCTGGATCAGTCGTATGGACCCAGCTGGTTAGATGCAGCCTGATATAAAATTGTCATGGTATAATAGTTTGAAAAAAATATGAGGGTTTAGTTTTACTTACACAAAAAAATAAAAAGTCAAATGCATAACCATATTTATTTGTATCTATTTTCTGTCATTTTTGTTCTTTTTGCTGGTAGTCTTGGCCAAAAATAATAATAAAAAAACCAACTTTACTACAATTACTTGTTTTTTGAGCAATATTTGAATGAAACAAACCAGAG
Organism: Poeciliopsis paucimaculata; assembly: GCA_903067055.1. Taxonomy (NCBI): domain Eukaryota; kingdom Metazoa; phylum Chordata; class Actinopteri; order Cyprinodontiformes; family Poeciliidae; genus Poeciliopsis; species Poeciliopsis paucimaculata. The sequence goes on from CAEGAD010058566.1 coordinate 97,804, forward strand.
AAAATACAAAACATCCCCCAGAATATACAGCCAGTCTTGTGTTCAAAAGTAATTTCAGTTGTAGGTCAAAACCAAAACAATTCATGAACTAAATGGAATAATTTGAGTCAACCAGGGTTACAAGGGACATTTCTAAAACTTTGAGTGGACCACAGTCTCCCTTTGGCTGTTTAACTTTTTTAAAAATGGTGCTAATTTAACAAGAGTGATGGTTGAAGCTCCTTCTGTTTCCAGAAAACAGAAAACAGCTGAATTTTTCTGTTTTGAAAGCAAAGGGAGAGTGTTGTAGCCTTCTTTAAGTCAGCTGACTAGCAGTGTGCAGCAACCTGTGGACATGGAGGGGCTGCCATTCCTTTAGTCAGTACTCTTTATAGTTGAGCACTCCTGTTACACCGGCACTTTTACAGGGCCAGAAAACTTTGAACCATGTGAATGAAACGTTTAATCAATTTTGTAAACAGTTTCAGATTTTTAAAACAAATTTTAGCGTTTTCTGTGGCGATTTGATGTTTTAGCTGTCTGCATATGCCCTATCTGTGACGGTGTTTTATGAACGTACGTAAACACGACGATGATGGCGACCTCAGTGTAAAATAAAAACCGACACTTTCAACCCTCCTGCCAAGATCTATTCTCAGTTTTGAATGACAGCCAGATTTATTACAAATCTAATATTACTTGGCAGGTACACACACACACACACACACACACACACACACACACACACACACACACACACACACACACACACACACACACACACAGATAAACCAATTTATAACCTCTCTTTTGTCCCCCTGACCCCTGGGGGTCAGGCCGGCATTCGGATTCATTAATCTCATGTTTGGGATGTTTGCCTAAGACACAGGCCAAGTCCTGGTAACGAGATTACAACACAGACAACAAACGTATGCTTCACAGAGAGAATAACTGAATGAGAAATGACACGGCAATGTTCGATGGAGGAACAGAAAACACAGATAATGAAAGGGAACGACGACACGGAGCTGGAGTCCCGGAGACTCGGTTTAGCTGGTAGCTAAGCAACAGGCAGAAGGACAGAAATATTAAATTTCCAACATGCAGCTGTCCTCCAGCGAAGATTACCAGCCTTTAAAGAGCCAGGCTCTCTAATTCGGCCTGCTCGTTTACCCCGTGGCGTCAGCAGCATTATTATCCTACTGCCTGCTCTTTCTTTAACCGGTTACAGAAGCTTAAGTCATTGAGAAAAAGAGTCTGGCCTGGCAGCCAATCAGCAAGTCATGTTTTAAAAACACAAACAAGCTAACAAGACTGGAGACCGGGCCGGCCAAGACCTTTCTGGGGCCCTAAACAGGTTTTTATTTGAAGCTGGTCAACACCAGATGATTATATTCTTCCTAAGCTGCTCTGTAACATATGTACTAGCATTAGCATCAACTAGCTTACATCGCGTTATTATGGCTATTGAATTTGACCTTAGAGGAGTAACAAACTGAAACAAAATGGGTTAGATTTTGAAATGCAGAGTGGTATTTAAGTGAGTCACATCGTTTTAACTTTTTGAAAATAACACACTAAATTGTCAAATCTTATATTTCCCCAATCACCAGGAAAAGATTAATCTGTTATTTTTGTAACAACTATAAATATAATATAGAAATAATTTTCCATGTGTAGTAGCATTTTGTTTGTATAATTAAATGTTATTTTCTCTATACATACATTATCATGCTAGCTTTGTGTTCTTGGGGGCCCCCTGGTGGTGTGGGGGTCCCTAGCAGCCTAAATAAAGAAATGAGGTCCCAGATTTCAAAAGGGTTTTCATGTTTTGCCTATTAGAAGAAAGGCATCAAATTTGCATATTCCTTTGGGCTCGATTGGGAAAAAAATAGAAAAAGATTCAATTTATTCTCATCAATAAGAATAGGATTTGTGTCACTTTGAAAACATTTCTCAATTCAGCCAAGTTAAAACAAGTGAGTGAATCAGATTTGGGCTCCAGTCTGATAGATGCGTTCTCGTCAATTACCAAATTAAAGAGAGTGGGTATTATTAAAAGTCGAATACTTTTACCAAATGTTTTCCATTGTAGCATAATTTTACTTGGTCAGTAAGAGCGTTTACTTAATTAGAAATTAATGAGGGGAAAATTTGAATTCTTTGTTTGCAGATCACAAATTGAATCCAGGGACAGCAAAAGGTCCTTACGACACGTTGGACACCCCGATGTCGGCTAAAAGCCCTGAATGCAACAGCTGGGGGCAAAATCTCCACACTAATCACACTTGGACACCTTGTCTTTTCTTTTGTCACTCAGTTATTTCACTCTGCTAAGAATATCCTCCCCAGTCCACCTTGGACTGAACTGGGATTTACTGGAAGTCAAGGATACCGTCGGTGTTTCTAGAAAGCAATAACATTCCTGACAACTGAAATTGTACCTGCTGCTTCTGAGACGAAAACAATATTTTCTGTTTTCCTGACCAACTCAAAATATAGTTTCTGAAAGAAGATAAAAACTGTCCAACAAAACAAATGTTACTGGAGTATTTCACTGGTTGTAGGAAGTATGTTATCTGGTAAGAAAATAATTAGTTTTACAGACAATTAACTGATGCAGCAACATTTTTCTCCGTGTCTGAGCCAAATAAGGCAGAGAATGTTTTACTGCTGATGTCTAACCTCTCTTACAACCACTACATGTGTAGCCTTAACTTGAAGTCACGCAGTTCCTCTTACCTTTAACAATTTGCTGTGTTTCTGTCTTCATTGCTGCCAAATAATGGTTAAATTAAAGGAAATGGGTTGTTATACATGCAGTTATACTGGCTGAACCTTGTTCTTGCTGGTCTTTTCAACGTTTTGCTGGTTCTCATCAGCGTTGCAAACCTGTTTTAGGTGGGTTCAAAATTTATTTCCTTGAAGTTTGCAGGCAGCAAGGTCCTCAGTTGGGAGGAAAGAAGCTTGATTTCTGCGTTTTTTTCTTTCTTTCCGTAACGTGGATTAACAAAGGGAATGAATTTATTCATAATCCACATCGACCGACCATATGCCGTCCCATCTGTCCAGTTCCAGACACGCTTCTGGGCAAGAGACGATCTAAAATCTGCACTTCAACACTTTTTTTTCCAGACCGTCGTGGATGTCGGAACAGTTAATTTGACATAAAATGCGGCTTAAAACAATTTCACAAAAGCAAAACAAACAGATTCGCCCATAAAAACACAGCAGACCACTTTGCACATTTAATTGTAGTGTTGTACTCACCACAGCTGCCAGCACATTGGGGAGTTTAAAAAGTAAATCTGCACAATTTAAAAAGGTTATGTTAGTGATTTGTGACAATTTGTTATAGTTTGGTACAAAGAAACGCCCCCTGATGCAGAACAGACACGTGTTTCTTCAGCTGCCTTGTATTTTTCCCTTGACTTTTCTCCAACTTGCTCCTACAAAGATTGAGGCTTCACATAAATAAAATACCAGTCATGTCCCACACACATCAATACAGGTTTCTGATAATATCATGTACAAATACAAACACTGGTTATGGTCGTAGTTTGGATTTTTGTACACCGTTTTCCTTCACAGTTGTCGTCACGATCACAGTCAGTACGATCCTTCATTCTGATTGGTCCTTCAGGTGTACTGAAGTCCCCTATTGGCTATTGTTTGATTTGTTGTTTTTCAAAGTGTAAACATTTTACATAACCATGTGTACCGCTGAGTACTTTTTTACATCCTCATCAGCTCGGTTTTGATTCCAATCCGCGTTTCTTCACATCTTGACATCTTCTGTCGTTCTGTTTTTGTGTATTTGTTGTTGTTGTTTTTACAATTCCACGATAACAACATCAACACGTGACGCCATTGAAAAGAGTAGAAAATGTGTTTTGGGATGAGGAAAAGGGGACATGGGAAGAGTTTAAAAAGAGGGTTTGATGGTGGCGACTTGTCACAACGTCGAGTTTTTTTAAATTTTGGACACGTAAGGCGAGGAGTAAGGCAGGCAGGGGGACGAGTCGGGACAGGGAGGTGTGTATAATGAGGCTATTTTTGCACAGTGTATCCTTAAATAAGAGAAGAAAAGAGTTAATTTATCGTCTCGCCGGCAAGTTTTAGTGCAGGATCTCCTGAGGGCCCCGTCATTTTGAGTGTATTGAGAGGAAAAAGGCGATAAAAGTTAGAAGAAAAGGTGGAGCTCAAGGGTGATGATCCTCTATAGCGCAGAGCATTTCAAAAGTATTCATACCTCGTGAACTTTTTTACATTTTGTCGCACTACAACTGTAAACTTCAGTGGGATTTTACAAAATAATAGAAAAGATGAACTAGAAGGATACATAGATTTCAAATCTGTTGCACACTGAAATCTGAAAAGCATGCTATGCACATTGCCCCATTTACTCGAATACCCTGCAAATAAATAAATACGTCAGTCTAGAGTACTGGTGTGATTTAACTTCTACATAAAACGTAACTTTTAGTGGGTCTGTTGTATATAATCTAAATAAAAAGTGTTAAAGTTTGAGGTTGTAATGTGAGAAGATGTAAAAAAAGATTCAACGGGTATTCCTTTTTCATGGAGGTGTAATGACAGAGGAAAGGCTGACGAGGTTTCCTGCGGCTCAGTTTATCTCCTTTCACCTTTCTCTGCGTCATTTTTCATCTGGCTACTACTGCAAGACGCGCTCTTCTCTCTGGTTTTGTTGTTGACTTTTGTAGCTTTATCGCTGACCTTCGTCCTTCCGCTCAGCTCTGCTTTTTTCTTCAGAGCTCAGCTGATTATCTTCTCTGCAGCTGGTTTGGCTTTGTAGTGAAACAACAGCAGTCCTCTGATGATAACACTGTTTCAAGGTTTTCCTTGATACGCTGGAGGGCCTTTATGGTTCAAAGATGAGAATAATTAGTCTCAACATTGTTGGGGGAGTTGTTGGTTCTCGTGAGGGTGTACACTCATTTTATTTAGGGAAAAAACATAATTGAGTGACATGAAATCCATTTTCAGACAAAGTCTTAAGGTTTCCCACCTCCTCCACACCAGTTAGGTCTCTTTCTAAAACGCTTGTATATGGCAGTAGGCCTCCATCGAAGCCAGCAGGATGTAAATTAGCCACAGAGAGACGAACAGCAGCGACGTTAGCAACTTGCAAGTCCGCGGCCCGCCCAGCTCGCCTCCGGCCACCGTGGGTCGCCGGCGGTAGAGAAGCGTCAACACGCACACCACGGCCAGGATGGTGAAGAGGGTGACGGAGAAGGCCAGGTTCCCTGGGTCCACCCTGAAAGGCTTGCCCTTAGAGCGCCAGGCGATGGCGGCAATGGTCCACGCCACACCAATACCCAGGAAGACGTTGACGGCGTTGGAGCCAGTCACGTTGCCAATGGAGGCGTCGGCGTACTGGTCCTGGATGGCTGCAACCTTACTGGCAAAAGTATCTGAGAAAACAGCAAAAATATGTATATTTAAGTTGGCAGGAAATCATTTGAAGACGTAAAATGCAAATAAAAATGGAAAAATATAAATTAAACCCGCAGTATAGACCAAACATTCATTTAAAGGTTTGGCCTGCCATGATTACAAATTTTACTGGACGATAAATTGTCCCAGAAATTATTCCGATAAACGATAATATTGTTGTTGAAATCATTTTCAAGTAGTAAATTGGTAACGGCGTAATAATGCAAATTCACCTTTTCAAAGACCAATAAACTTTAATTCTGTATGAAACAAGCCCTGGAAATGAAATACATCTTAAATATCCAAAATAAAACACAAAAACAATAAAAAAAATCCAATGGAAATGATCAAGCTCATTTTATTGATCATGCAATTAATTGATTAATTGATTACTGTGACAGGCTTAGTCAAAATTTCATTTCTATACAAGGTCAAAGGTTGAGAACAAATGATGACCAAACCCCTTTACTGAGTTTTGTTGAATGTACGACCAAGAAAAAAAGCCTACAGCTATTTGATTAAAACAAACTAATATCTCCATTTTTATTTTAACTCAACCTGGACTTAAAGTCAACTTAAATTAGAAAAATTAAACAGTTAGTACTTTTGCTGCGTTCTCGTCCAGTCAACGACTCGATGCAATCTGTTGGGTTTTCTTAGAAAGTGTTTAAAACTACTTTGAATAATTCACTGAGCTTATTGTGCTGTTTAACTAGGATCAAGTGGAATATGTATGAGTGAATAATAAGTCTCTTGAAAGGACATTTGTTGTTAATTGGTGCTGTATAAATAAACTAAAACAACATCACAGTGAAAATGCCTTAAATATTTAATTTTGAGAGTTAGTCATTGAATGTAGGGAAAGCCATAATATTTAACAGTTTAATCGGTAGTTTAACAGTACACTCTGGTGCAACCAGCCTTTCATGATCTCCATATGACCCGAAATAGAAATGGGTTTGACATCCTGCATTGCTTGAATTTAGTGAGTTTTGTTCCGAGATTTGTACTATTAATCTATTGATTGTATGTATCTTTGACTAAACTACACAAGTGCTTCTGATTGGTTAAATACATAATTTTTTATCGTCACAAAAATATTTATGAAGGTTAAAAAAAAGTACCGTATTTTCCGGACTATAAGTCGCAGTTTTTTTCATAGTTTGACTTATGTTATTATTATACATTATTATATCATATCACGTTATTTTCACACCAAACCGCCAGAGGGCGCTCTAGGCCTGTGTTGATAATGTGTGGGTTGAAGCTACATCCGTTAGCCGAGTTGTTTACAAGCGACAGATGAAGATTTAGTGATTTGGAGCGACACGGATGGTTTGGTAAACTTGTTAGCATGTTATTTATGCTATAGTTATCTGAATAACTCTTAATATGTTAACATACCAGGCACGTTCTCAGTTCGTTGTTTATGTGTCATGTAGCGTTAGCATACCGTACAATTAATCAGCCTGTTGTTGCCTCTATTCCATTTTTATTGCCTTTCAAGATGACGTGTCTGTTCTTAGTGTTGGATTTTATCAAATAAATTTCCCCACAAATGCGACTTGTACTCCGGTGCGACTTATATGTATTTTCCTGCTTTATCGTGCATTTTATGGCTAGTGCGACTTATACTCCGGAAAATACGGTAAGTAGACACCAAGGATCCAACCAGTAGATCTATTGGATGCGAACTAAGTTGAGATGAGTTTATGCTAAAATAAATCTCAAGAAACTCAATAATGTTGACTCTTGAGCAGTTTGTTTAGGACAAAGAGCAGAGCGATGCAGTGACTCTGCAGTTTTTATGGGATTACATTTACATAACCATAAATGTCTCAGCATGTTTGGGGCTATTAATTTAACAAGTGAGCCCATTAGAGCTGAAGGAGAAAAAGAGATTTGTCAAAGAGTTGTAATTACATGAAGTAGCTCTCCAATCAACTATCACGCAGGAAACATAATTTGATCCTGAGCGTTGATCTTAAAGCCAAAACTATACTCTTATTGATGAGTGGTTGGTTTTCGTCTGCAAAGTGGATTTTATTTAGTCAGAAAACATCTAAACATCAATTTAAACATCTAGAAAGTCAGATTTTACATAACTTTGTATATGATGCATCCATTGATGGATATTGGTAAGTTGGTGTCCTATGATGACCACAAAGCACAGAGTGAATGGTTTGAAGATCCATAAATCAGAATTACCAACCCTGGATGGAGTTTATTGAAATCAGGTGCTTTTATTTTGTAATAACTAAATGTTGTATTTTAAGTAAAGCTGGTTGTAAAGAGTCGGCCACAAATACTGAGCCATCGTCGACCACTTTGGTATCAAGCAAACCCAACCCATTGCTGCCATCAGAGTAGCTTCCCTCGGATGTGTTAACCTTCACTCACTGTTTGGACTCACTGTTGGATCACCCTAATCTGATATTCTCCATTGGATTACATCTGGTTGTCAGTCAAATCTAACATCTCTAGTCTCGAGTGTCCCAAATTACCAAGAAATCACTTTTGGGTTTCTGGTTCTTTGGCTAAAATGTGCCGAGTAATGTTTCTTGCTATACATACACAGGATGGCATACATACTTTGAAAGGGGTGTAGGTGGCTTGGCGAAAGCTTTTCCATCAGATTGAAGCTGAGGGTTTGCAGCCCGGCTGGCAGGAAGCACCAGTGAAACAGCTGCCAGTCACCGCAGAACCTCATCAGCTTATTCCCATTTAGAGTCTGGCTGCTGCGACGAGTCTCGCTTCTCATTTAAATGTCAGTGAGATTAATTGAAATTCATGTCCCAACATGAAACCCACTCTCCAGAGTGAGTGAATTGTAATCCTTTTGGTGAAATCTCTCTGTGCTTTGACACTCGGGTGGGAGAGATTTAAATAAGTGGCCCCAAACAGACGGAGTTCACTCAGACTTTATCGAAGAAGAGGAATCGTTCACCTCAGTCAGACAATGATGGCTTCCAGGACCTCACACATTAAAAATCATTTATAGCAGTGAAAGCTGCTGCTGCGTTTGATAGACGATGAATCAGCATAATAATGGTGTCGTAGTTAATTTTTCTGTTTAAATACGAACTGAACTCCAACACCAACAAATTGTCACGTAATTAAATCTTGTCCTGGATAAATAAAAAATTATTTTCACAAAGTGAATTATGAACTAATGTGGGCTTCTATTTAAAAACTTATTTTACGTATTGATATGCAACGTTTTTATCTCTTGAAAGGTAATTTAGTTGAACTTTATCCATTTTATTACTTCCCAAAGTCTTTTATTTTTTCCCTAATTCCACCTTTTCTGTATTTATGTTTACTAAGTAGTCAATTGAAAAATCTGCAAAATTTTTTATCTGACTACTCAATTAACTGTTATAATAACCAATAATTATTACTTTGATCACAAAAAAAAATAGAAATACAAATCATTTTGTGTAGTTTTTCTGATTTTTAGGGTCACAATTCGATTCAGAAACATTTTTTTTTGTTTAAACTAACTGACAATATTTATTTAAATCCATTCTACAATGTCCTATACTTTATCAAATGTAATCAGTTTAGTTAAAACATGGTATAATAGGCTTTTGCTTAAAATTCAGTAGCTATTAATTAGTTTCGTCGCCTCGCTTTTGCTTAATTAGAAAAATATTAAAGAATTATTCAAAATATAAATTTGCAAAAAATTGATTACTGAATCAATTCAGGATTCCCAGGACAAGGAATCTCTTATTTTCTTTTTTCTGGACAAGAACTAAACGTTCCAGTTTTATAGTGCTGATGCTCCGGTACCGAACAACTCAAATGGTTACAAATGAGCCCAATAACGCTCTCCAACCACGTTCTGATCCAAAACTGCTCCATCATTCCCTGAATTAGAAAATGTACAGTAAACGGTCCTCATAAGCGTAATAATGATCCAGTGTAATAAAGCTTTATGAAGAGTTCGGGGCTAAAAACGTTGAGCGAGGAAGAGTGTTGAGGAAGATTACAACTCTGAGCACGGCAGCAAACTCTCCCGCTGGAAGCTATAATCACCTTTTTCAAGCAGAGTTCTGCAGCCCACAGGTCAAAATGATGGATGAACCAATAGCAGATACACAACAACTAATAAAGGGGAAGGAAGGAGACAGCAGAAAGCTTGTCACAATAACAAACTGCTCCAGATGGGGCATCAGGGCAAGACCTGAAGGTAGGGAAAGACGGAATATGCAAGAGTGATTCTGCATGAGGAGATTTAGCGCGTAAATGAATCACCATTACTGTTTTTTTTGTTTTTGTTTGTGAGAAAAGATGCAAATCCATGTCTTCGTCTCCAGTCCCAGCACGGCTGTCGAAGCAGCTCACTTGGATATGACTTCTCAGAAACCATCAAAGCTGCCACCTGGAAGAGCACCGCTTGAGCTATTTCTATAACTCACACGGCGGAGCAACAATAAACTCGCTGGCGAGAGCAATGAGGTAGGGAATTGAATTAAAGCCTGGGGACGAGCAGGCCCCTCTGGGTGGAGATCGGCTCAGGCTGAAGGCTGAGACGGAGTCTGATTTTTACAACTCAGATTGGATTTTCAGCCTCCCTGTTCGGGCAGCTGGAACGACAGGCATTTCTTTCATTTGGCGTGTTTGGAAGAAGGACAGAACCTGTAGGTGTCTGTTTAAACACAGAGCAACTGAGTGAGAAGGAGAAACACTGAACAAAATGTCACAAATCTATTTTTATATACCTCCAGTTTCTCCAAATAGTAGGCCGAAAGTTATATTTATACATAATACAGTTTCTATTAATTAAATACCCTACAGTAGAGCCATTTTGGAGCGCCACAGCCCATCTGACGTAACAATAGAAGAAGGTACAACTGGTCAAGTTCTTCTGTATTTTACTGAATTTACTTATTCTTTCCATTTGAGACGATAAGGGTTTATTCACACCAACTCTGTTTAGTTCGCGTTCATCAAACTCTAGTTTGTTTGTCTAGAAAGTCCGGTTCGTTTGGGGACGTGGGGATGCATAGTCAAACTCTGGTCCGCCTAAAAACCTCGGTCTCAGTTTGGTTGAACTGAACTTTGGTGCGGCTTGAATATATATGTGAAGATTAATGTCCATTGGCTGAGTTTTGTAGGTTAAATATTAAAAATGTTTTATTTGCATTGTTATGGAACTTGACTTAATGTAGTTTTTGACTGTTGATTCTATGTTGCATGACTTTGTGTTTTTGTGTTTATTATGTAAAGCACTTTGAAATGCCTTGCTGTTAAAATGTGCTATACAAATAAAATTTGATTGATTAAGTGGGCCAAACACTCCAAAAGCAGGAAGTGGACTATAGTGCAGGGCATTCTGGGTAAATACAGACGAAACAAATGCAAGAGTCTTGCGCTAGCAGGAGAAATGACTTGTGGACTTTTGCCAAAGACAGAAGAAAATTCCTACAGCCACCAAAATCTGGTGGTACTGCACTTTTGTTTATATTTCGTGAAGAATGAAGTGTCTTCTTCTGAGGTTTTTGTGTAGTTCCGTGGTTCTTGATGCGGCGCCTCCACAGGCGAGGAGGGGAACTAGTGATTTACAGGGTTTGGATCGTTAGACCCACTGCAGAGTGAAAGCAAACCACCTGAAAATGTAACAAATGGTGCGACTTTGGTCCCCAAGCGAACCGAGTATATCGGACTTATCAGGTGTGAAAATACTATAAAAGAAAGAAACCTTTAGATTTGGCGAGTTTCAAATATCTTTGCATACATACTAAGTTAAGGAAGATGGGATTTTGAGAATAATTAGGGTTATTCATTAATTAATACCACTAAAACAAAAATGTAGGAGGGTACAAACACTGAACAAAAACAGCGACGCCGCTCACCCGGTACCGATGTCCCCAAAGCCACGAACACCACGGCTGTCACGGAGTCCTTTAGTCCTACCGTGCAGCCGAAGTGCGACGCCAGATCCCCGGTGACGGCGGTGAGGACGCCGATCAGGGAAATGGAGACGAAGAAGCACGCCCAGCCATTCCAGTACTCCGTGGGCGGGACAAAGGCAAACAGAACCTTCCAGAACACGGTGAGGAAGTGCATGATGTAGTCGAAGCAGGAGGGTAGCCGCTCTTCGCCACTCTCCTCCTCGTCATCATCTCCTTTGGGGGAAGCAGGAGATTAAATATGAATAAGTCAGAACTAAAATTCCTATAACAGTGAAATTACAGCCAATAAACCTTTTTAACTGAAGGTTACTTAGTAACATTGACCATATTATTTTAGTTTTTGAAATTAGCTTAGCTTAGCTTGCTTTACCAACACTATCTGTAGCTGGTAGCCCAGTTACACTTACATTTCATTATTCGAGCTTAACTGTGCCACCACCTGGTGATCTTATTTATAATTCAGGTATATTTAACTAGTTCATTTTGGCCATGAAATTTTAGCAGCAGCGTTAGCGCCAATGAGCTAAAATAAGCTAGCATACAGTAGCATAATTTAGCAGATACAGCAGTAGCAAAAAGGGATCATTATTCATTGTCATTACTCCTTAAAATTCATCTATCTGAAATTAAGGCAATAAAATAATTAAAATTTGAAAAAGAAAATATAAGTTTGCCTTAAACACTGGTCTTAAATTTTGTCTTGTCCAGACTATTTAATCTAGTTTAATCTTGTAGATACTTGACAAAAGTCTGGAGGCGGTTGAGGCGACCACTAACTAGCTGCTACGCTTAAGAACTGGTTTAGACAGTTTCTCTCCAAAACAATTTGATTTGGGGTTAAATTTCTCTTTAAGGAAGAAATTTCCTGTATCAGAGGCAAAAATGTGTAAGAAGCCTTAATTTAAATGTTCATAGGAAAACCATCAAATCAATCTGAATAAAACTGGACCAGAAAATGTAATAATGACAAAACATTAAAAGTTAATCCAAAAGTGTTTGAATTATGTGTTTCACTTGGTGATAAACTTCCTAAAATAAATGGGCTTTTGCGTAATAATTTACTGAATCTGTGTTTATTACCTGCGCTTACAGTAACGGCGCTGACAAACTGCTCCCTCCAGCTGCTGCTTCCCACCACCAGCGCCAGATTCGTCTTCTTGATCAACTTATCTACTGTATTCTACATCCACACACACGGGAACACGCATGCAAGAGCACACACACCAAACAGAGCAGGGAAGACACAACCCCAAGTTGTCGATTCACCCGCAGCCACACACAAAGAGAAAAATATTGTTTCAAGTCCTGAAATTCACAACCCAAGTGGCAGAAGTAAATTTAGACACTGATGAGACGATGAGGTGCAAGATGTGTTAATTAACACATGCCATGTTTTAGAAATCGAGAAAAATGCCTTCAGGTTTTTCTTCTGGGCTTAAAGATAACAGGAGCTGGGGAAATGGAAGAGTAAAATATATCCTGATTCAGTCAAATCCTGCAGGATTTACTGCATGTATGTTTAAGGGAGCATTGAAAGTAAAACATGTTTCTTTCTACAATTAAGAAAAAAATGTAATTAATCACTTTGTCTCTTGTAGGGAAAATATGGAATACAACGAGAGAGTGAAGAATGAGCATTGCATGCATGAGAGAGAGCTACCTTATCAGTAAGAAGAGTATTTACTGCTTTCTGCACATGCATAAACACACACGCACACACACACACAACAGAAATGGACAAATGAGGCACAATAAATGAGTGAACAAAAATACACAAACGATTTATTGCAACAGAATCAAACAAAAATGGTGGCAAACGGAGCAACACAGTGAAAAGCGGTGACAATGAGATGCTTGCAAGAAATGCCAAGTCACTTGTAATGATCCACGCTTTGATTATTTAACCATTGGTCCGTTTCTGAACTAATTGCATCCATAGAGGTGAAATAGGTATGAAACTGAGCAGACAGCTGGAAGGTCTTTATTTCCTGGATCAGTGAGCGACCAGCAACTTTTCAGAGTCTGATATCTTGCAGAAAAAAAAAGATTAATAAGGTTTTTAAGCCTTTTGGACGCCTGATCTAATAACATCTCAGGAGAGAGGATTACTTTGCATGGTCCATTACATGCCAACAAGCTGAGATTTATGAGATTAACAATCAAATCTTTTACGATCATCCATCTACAGTGTTTGAAAAAGTATTCAGACCTCATAATCTTAGCACATTTTTAATTGGGATTTCATGTCACAGAGCAACACAAAGTGGTCAATATTTATGAATTGGAAGGAAAATAAAACCAGATTTTCAATCTATTTTGAGAAATAATCTGAAAATTTAGTTTCTTTGCATTCATCCTCCCTTTCAATGCACCTACAACTTAGTTTGTATCCAACTTCTTTGCACTTGGAGACACTAAACGATTTGTTCACACTCCTTTGTAAAATAGCTCATTTCAGATTTTTCATGCAAACTCTTTGTATTTTAAACATGCATCAAAACACACAAATCATCTTTTTAATTAAGACATTTTATTGCCTAAAATGCAGCATTACTTTAGTAAACACTTGCTCATTTGTAGCCACTGATAAATGTTGACTATTTCTTTGGATTACCAATCAATAATTGGATAGAAAAAGATGCTTAATACATTTTATTTTTTTAAGAATTTGAACCAGGTGAAGCTAAAACTGCAGCCTGATGAGTTCTAGGTAGATTTACAAATGTTCTTTTTAAATCTTATGTTTATATTTTGGTACAGTTTTTTCTTAATTACTACTCTGAATGTATTGTTTTGTCACTAAATTACCTTTTTAGAGTCTGTATATCCCCAGTTAATGATTTATTTAATTTACAATTATTTACAGTAACTGAGAAATCACAATTACTGTATTTTATGGATTTAAAAACGTTTAATTTGATCAAAAAGCGACCTTGTGCCTTTTTTTCCCCTGAGAGCCTTGTATTTTCTTTTTGAGTAAAACCGCGCCCTCTAGTGAGTTAATAAGGGATCATTCAGGTTGTGCTTTCTGACCTCAGTGGTTTTGTGTGGCACACAACGCTCACAGCGCTCTGTCAAAATGTTATAGCTACATTACGGCGACTGTAGTCAGGAGCGTCGTCCAGAAATAGGTGCTGTTCTTTGGTTTATGACTGTTTTGTTTTGGTTCGTTTTACTTATGAAAAAAGATAAAAAATCGGCCATTCGTTAACAGTGCGCCTCATAATGCGGACAATACGGAAATCCCATTAATAATTTCAGCCCTAATCTGAATGGTCTTGACAGTTTTGCAGTTTAAATGATCAAATAATGAACCGAACAGATGATAAAATATTGACATATTGTTTTATGTTAAACAATATAAATATCGCTCTTCCTTGTTCTCTGATATTCTGACAAACCGCTGAAGTCTTCACACAACAGCTGGATTCATTCTGAGGTCAAACTGGGTGACTTCTAAAGGATTACACAGGATTTTATTCGGCGTAAACGCTGAATACAAATGCATGCTACTCTTCCACTTCACCATTTTGCAGGACTTTGTGTTGTTATGTCACATTAAGTCAAAGCAATATGAATACTTTTACACTGTCCCACATATTGGAGCTATAAAGGCTAATCCCAGAGCACGCTCACCTTAAACTCGTAGGACTCCTCGATGATCACCTCCAGTTGTGTGTGTTCACCCAGACTGGGGCAGCCCATCTTGGCCACCTCTTCCTCCTCCGCTCCCACCAGAGGTTTGTTCTCGTTGGAGTCACCTGGATGAACAGAGGGGTCATAGGTCAGCAACAATCAACGTGTTCCGCTTCAGAACATAATTTTATTATTATAAAATGCAATGTTCTTTAGCCTTAATGGTAAAATCTAAGTTAAAGTACCGTATTTTCCGGACTATAAGTCGCACCGGAGTATGAGTTGCAGTTTTGGGGGAAATTTATTTGATAAAATCCAACACCAAGAACAGACACGTCATCTTGAAAGGCAATTAAAAATAAAAATAGAATAGAGGCAACAACAGGCTGAATAATTGTACGGTATGCTAACGTTACATGACA
>CAEGAD010058567.1:0-14032 GCA_903067055.1 Poeciliopsis paucimaculata
TAGAGAAATTAAAGCATATAAGGCAACAACATTATAAAATAAATGAAACAACAAATATTTGATAATAATATATACAATTTACCCAACAGTTATTTTCTCTCTTCTCTTTTACAGAAGAGTTATGGATTCAACGTGTTCAAATGACACCCAATAATCAATCAATCAAATTTTATTTGTATAGCGCATTTCAGCAGAAGGCATTTCAAACAAACACAAAAACACAAAGTCATGCAACATAGAATCAACAATCTGTGAGATGCTTGATGGAGCCAGCTGGACATTGTCTGAAAAAACAAAAACAAACCGTCATCCTCCTTCCACTTCCTGTTGTCTTCTTTGTTATTTTCCCCAGTAGTAATATAGAGCTTTTGATCACATGACTTGGGTGATGTAAGAAAAGGGTTTCCATTGCAGTTTTGTGTAATACATGTCATGATGGGTGTTACGTTTCTAGCCCACATGCAGAACACAATACAGGAGAGATTGAATTAAAGTATAAAATGAATTTATTGTAACAATAAACAATGATTCAGTGAAGACAGTGAGGTAACGGGTCTGGTCCAGGAAGGGAATGGGTTCACGGATTGGTCTACACACTGAGGGAGAAACAGCGGAGAGATGGTGAGTTCGAGGACCGTCGGAGACGGGAGGGTTGACTGAATACTGGACAGGTCTTACTTGTAGTACGGAGGTCCAAGGTTTTGGGAGGGCAACTGAAGTGTTCGGGGTCCTTGCTTCTCTGAGGGTCCAGGTGGGCCAGCGCTCAGCCACCAGAGTCCGGAAAGGAACGAGGAAGTGCGTCGGAGGGCGGACAGGTAAGTTAGGTGGAACGGGAACAGAGGAGCGGTGCGACTGCCAGTCAAGGAATCCAGGAAGGACTTGTTATCAAACGGAGAAGGTGAGTCTGGGAACTCAGGCAACCAGTGGCTAGTTTCCACGGCGTCACGAGGAAGGTCTTGAACATAGGTCCAGGAGAGATCGTCACAAGGAAGATCCAGGACGCCTCAGGAAAAACACCTGAAGGCAAGGAACAACAAGGAGAATTCACTGGGAGGTCAGACAACGAGGAACACAGAGACTAGCTCGAGGGGGCTCAGAAGTACTGTTACTGGCTAACACTCAGGTACTGTCTAGGTACTGGCAGTCCACTCCTCTTGTAGCTCTCGCCTAATGAGCGGATTAAGCTCAGGTGCGCAGGATGATGACACACCACTCCGGAGAGAGGTGAGCCTGGTGCCATCTGGTGGCTGAATGTAGTTAGCAGCAGTCAGAAAAACCCCCACAAACAAACAAACAAAAGAACAAAGAACCCCAAAACACAACAATACATCCACGTGTATGTGGCTGGAAAACCACTTCATCCTAGCTCAAAAACTTTGTATTGAAGAACGGGAGTTTTCCATTTGAGTAATTTTATTGTTAATAGAAATGCAGCTAATAATTTTGAGATTCTAATCATGCTTTATTTAGTTATGTGGAAGTCAAAGTCACCAGTATTCAGACACATTTCTATAAATGTTGCGTTAATTAAGGTTTGTTCAAATCTGTTCACGCTTCAGTTAATTGTACTATTTTAAACAAACAGCTCTGATTCCTACCTACAGTTATTACATTAAAAACAACTTCATACCTAGGGTCACTCTAAATGTTTTGCAAAGGTGTTAAGAGGTCTCCACCAGAGAACCTGAAAAACCTGAAAAATCTGATCACCGTGGAGACGATCTGAGGGTCTACTTTCCTTTTCACTTTGTCTACAGATCCAAACTTATTTAGTCTAACTGCCTGATGTCTGTCCAGTTGGTTAATCAATTCCATCAATACAGTAAGATTAATACCAGTTAGTTAACATCCAGTGTAAGCACTCATCATCAAAAGAGTAATTTCTAGATACTGGATATTAATTATAAATAATTCTTCATCATTCAAACACTAGCCTTTTTAATTATTTTAAGCCTGAATGTCAAGAAATTAATATTGATGAATCAGTTTTTATACTAATTGGTGGCCCTTAAGCTTTTGATGGTTGTTTGGTATAATAAACATTAAAGAAACTTTTCCCTGAAATCTTTAACATAGTGTTGCCTGAATCCCTGTCTTGCAGACCTTGCAGTGTCATAGTAGAGCTTTGCGTCAGTGTTGCAGATGATACAAGGTGCATGAGCTGCTGCAATCAAGTCATTTGTTTGGTGTTAGACAACCAATATAGTTGATTAGGGAAGGAATTTAGTAAATTCTAACAGTCCTACAACATGAAGTTAAATAGTACATTACTGAGTTTAAATGATATACTCATCACAAAAGTCAAACTGACCTGATTTCATCTTTTACTTATCAATGTATATAATCTTTATTTAACCAGGTAAGTTGACTGCAAACAAATTCTCATTTTCAGCAATATCCTATTGAGAAAAAATTCATGCATCATGCAACATTATATAACTTTCGACCCACAAATGTTTACTCTTTTTTGACTCTTTTTTCTGAAGGCGATGACACAATGACAGGTGACGGCGGAGAGTATCTGAGGCCTGAAGACCTGAAGGAACTGGGAGATGATTCCCTGCCAGGACAGTACCTGGATGGGATGAACTACCTCCGTTTCAGCCTGGAGGGGGCGCGCACTGAGAGGTACCGGATGCTTCACCACACCACCTCACTGATCTACAGCCAGAACAACATACCTCAGACAAAAACTAGTATACAGTCAAGAGAAAAATATTCTTTAAATATGGTTTTATATTACATATATTATTTGAATATTGCCCTGTGTCAGTGTACAGTGCTGTGCAAAAGTGCCAAAGCACCTCAGATTGTTTGTTACCACCAAAGAGCTAGACTTTGTTATAATCATTCAGAATGTTTTGAAGTAGTTGATCTTCTGATTTTTGACAGGTACAACATTCTACTCTGAAAATTGTCTGTTTTTTTAATTTGCTTCATGTAGATCCTGGTATGAAGAAACCAGGATTTTTTCATACCAGAAAAAATCTTGTGGTCTTCACACAAGAAGACTATGTCTTCTTGTGTGAAGACATGGCGTGTCTTCACACAAGTGAGGAAACTGAACAAGTTGATGAAGAAATAGGAAACTAATCCTGACAGATTCACAATCTTTAAGTTAATCCTTCCTAAATATTTTCTCTTTGAGAAAAAAAGTGGTTTTGAATTATTCTTTAATGTTTTTTCTGCATTCTCTTCCTTTGTTGTGGTGCACTACACTCAATGAATAATACCTACATCTCCAGGTTTTATTAAGTTAACAGAATTGTTCTACCATGTCAATGGATGTCATGTTAAAGAATAGCCTTTTTGCCCTCAAGCGTTGTGTGCATGCAGAAAATTTCCACAAGTAGACAATAATATTGAAAGGAGTCAGTGAAAGTGGTCATGCATTTGATCTGATGCCTAACTGCCTGCTATTTAGACACAACAGTGTTGAATGAGATACTGTTGCAGATCTCATGGCAAAAAAAATCCTTTAAGTAAATCATTCACATGGTAGAGTTAGGGTTACTATTTGACCAAAAGCCAATACACAAAAACAGAAGTTGGGTTTTCATTCTCAGCTATTTTCGCCACAAAGTTGTACTTCATTTTTTGCCCATTTTGGCTAAAATGTGCTGAACAGTAGAACAAAACTGGACAACATCCAGAAGTTAGGTCAGCTGATCAAACTTCACTAAAATATAAACATAAGAAAAAATAGCTGAAGACTTTTGCTCAGGTTTTATGAAAAACTCCATTCTTCTTGACCTTGAGAGAATTAATACTCTATGTTTGTGTGTCTCCCTCTTCTTCATGTATCCCTTCTTAATCATCCATAGTGGAATCCAAAGGTATGTTCTGACTCAGGAGTCTCTAACATCAGTATTTCAAACAGAGGAACATCCAGTCCTACACTGTCTGCTCTTACCTTTCATCAAATGACATTTGTTTCTAAATGTGACATTCATTGAATTTAGGAGCTCAGGTCAGAAATAACTAACTCTCAGCTGCACAAACTGATCTAGTCAGTTACTAAACACTGATGCCTGTTTGTGTTGGAAATGATTAGTGTTAAATGTTGAGCTAATTACCAATTCTGTCCAGAGAAATTAATTCCCCTGCTCTTGGCCTTCAGTGGTTTGATGGTTTATTCTGATATTTTGTGCTCCAGGTCCTTCACACCCACCCATCATAGCTCCTATTCCCCAAGACATGATGGTATGATGGACGAGATGCTCCCCTGTCACCAGGTACTCCCATTGGTTAAAAGTATTTCCTTGCTGCTTTTCATAAAACAAACTAATCAGGACCAAGAAAAGATTGCTAAAGGCTAGACTTTGACTGAGACAGTCAGGAGTCCATGTCCTGTGTCTGTCAAACCAACTCTAAAGTAACCCTCTCAAAATTAACAGCTACAAAGAGCCAATTATGGTGCAGCACATTTTGGCTAAATGTCTTGAATTTGGTGTTGTCCAAAGGACATTGTTCTACATGTCTTGTGGTTCATGTGAAACTTTCACAAAACATACCATATTTTCTGGACTATAAGTCGCTCTGAAATATGTCACATTTTTGGGAAAAATTTATTTGATAAAATCCAACACCAAGAACAGACATGTCATCTTGCCTTTCAAGATGACATGTCTAAAAAGTAGTATTCTAAAAGTAGAATAGAGGCAACAACAGGCTGAAAAATTGTACGGTATGCTAACGTTACATGACAAAAAATGAACTGAGAACGTACCTGGTATGTTAACATAACATATTAAGAGTTATTCAGATAACTATAGCATAAATAACATGCTAACAAGTTTACCAAACCATCCGTGTCACTCCAAATCACTAGACGCAATAAAATCTTCATCCTCGGTGTCGTTTGTAAATGACTCCGCCAACTCCAGAGGTAGAAGATGGGGTGCTTCTACCACACACATTATCAACACAAGCCTAGAGCGCCCTCTTGCAGTTTAGTGTGAAAATAACATGTGATATGATATAATAATGTGTTAATAATTTCACACATAAGTTGATCCGGAGTATAAGTCGCACCCCCGGCCAAACTATGAAAAAACTGCGACTTATAGTCCGGGAAATATGGTAATTCTTAGTGAAGAAATGTACCATGGGTGGCTCATGAGAAATTTTCAAAATGTTCTGAGTAATTTTTAATTATATTTTTTGATTCTAGGTTTCATCACTTGCAAGGGAGAATGAGAGAGATTCCTACAGACTGAGTTGGGAAACAGAGAACCTGGATAATATTGCTTTGTCTTCCAGCCCCATTCATTCAGGGTAGGCTAAGTTCCAGTGTTGGACAAAATTGTTAACAATGGCACAAACATTCCATGTTAAATACAAATGTGTAGGCCAAAGCTTAAATATGCAGAGTTTAAATATGGGAGCAGGACAAAAGGATGCTACAATTTTTCAAAATGAAAGTCTGATCTGAAGTTGTATTAATAGTGCAGGCTAAACAGTTGTTAGAAGTCTGACGAGAAGTTCATGGAGACTTCGCGTTCTCGGCAATATCCAGTCAGCTCTGCTTCTGTTCTGTATTTTATCATGCAAACCACACGTGTTCTTCAGTCTGAAGATACTGTCTTATTTCAAACAAAAATCTGGGACTGAGCTTGCAGTTCAGCAGAACACTAAATTGACACTAAACTTTGCAAGAAAAAAAATCTATATTTATAGCTATATATATGTCTCTCTATATATATATATAGATATATATCTATATAGATATAGATATATATATCTAAATATATATCTATATATCTAGGTATATATATATATATATCTAGATATATAGATATATATTGAGCATGAAAATAAACAACCGTGGCGGACTATAATGAGGATCAAGTTGTTGCTGTGCTGCTCCAGTCAGACAACAGTTTGAAATGATAAGACACATTTACTTCCGCAAACACTGAGCAATTCTTCTTTTTTATGGCAGTTGACAAAATACTGAGCACACTTTCTATGTGTTATTATTGCGCCCTTTACTGCGTATGTGGGACGATTCCAGATCGTTTGGCGTTAATGCTGGAAAATGCATACAGGTCGCATATATTTGGAAGTGTGAACATCGACTTCAAAAAAATCCAATTTGACAATTTGGGTCACTTCAGATTAGTTTGGACATAAAGACCAAAAACATGCTTTTTAATTCTATAACAACAATCTTTTCCTTCCTTGCTCTGATTTTCCTCTCATGGTTTGTTTTTTTTTTCTCAAACTGATTCTGCTTAACTTTTAATGCCTCCTGATGTGACTGTTGGTTTTAGCCGTTCCTCTCCGTGCCATGATCATGGAGACCACAGCAGGTGACCCTCTGCATCTTGGTTTAACCACATTTTCCTTCATCATCATCACCACTCTTCCTCCACTCACACATGTTCTCCTCTTGGAGAGATGCATGTTTGTGTGTCTGTCCTCAGTAAACATTGCCTCCTGTTTTCAGGCTCACAGTATAGAAAGCTGTGGGAATCGAATTAAAACCTCCTAGTATTAAACCCGTATTGTTCTGCAGACTTCATGTCTCTTCATTTTTCCACCACATAAGGTGGGAAGCTACAAGTTAAAACAGCAAAAGTCTGAAAAAAACTGAGGCAACAAATAAGTTGAGGACACGTCTGTTGATTTTATGGACCGTCTTGTGAAGTTTGCATTTCTACAACATGGCTTCCATGTTGCCGTGTCTCACAGCAAAATAAGCATCACACCACATTTTGGGGATACATTACTCTAGCTCTGGGCGTGTTGCAGAATCAAACCATGGATTAAGTTGTTCAATAGAACATCTGTTGTTGTGATATGGAACATCATTTCAGACAGTTTCTCCCACATTATTCTCCCACGTTTGATGTGTGTGCACCAATTCCATTTTGCATGAAAGAGTCCCAAGCTTTATGTTCCACGAGTGGTGAGAAAACAGACACCAGTCTCTGCTCTATGTGGATATTGTTTTTGAACATTCTATTTATTGAACATTTTCAACTTCAGCACATACAGTTTGTCAAAACCATTTAACCTTTTCGCATTCCCAGAGGCAGTGAAATCTTGTCCCTAAAATCAGCGGCAGTTTCTAATATGAGTGACATGGGCAACTGCACAGGGCAGCATCTTTGGGGCAGGAGGTGCGGTTTCTGCTCAGATCAAGAGGCATAATTTCAGATTTTGTAAAACTTATCTTGTATCCAGAAATTTGACCAAATTATTCCACATAATTGACTAGCACAGGTACCAAGTTTGGTGGGTCTGTTAATGTCAAGACAATGTCATCCGCATATAACAAAAGGTGGTAGTGTGTTTCCCTTATAACTGTTCCCTGGATACATGATGATTGACAGACAGTCATCGCTAATGGCTCGATTCCTAAGGAAAACAACAGATAATGGCGGACTATAATGAATGATTTGAGCTCAAGAAAGTGTTTTAACATCCACCCTAGGGCGCTATTAGGAGCACATAATTACGGATGTTTTCCTTTTTTTGGAATATCTATATTATGAACTAAGTACACACATTTTGGCAGTTCCCCTTCTTTAAAAAACTTGTCAAACACATGTTGTAACAGTTTAATTTAGCTTTTTACTTTTTACAAAACTATACACAGAATCCATCAGCCCCTAGGCTTTTATCTGATTGGAGAAAAGAGATTTCACAGAACTCAATTAAAGTATTTTAACATCTTTCTGCTAGAAAAACCTCTACCAGGGAAGTATTTTAGCAGTTTAGCTCATTCATCTGTTAACTGAGACTTTCCTCCCTCCCTGAAAGGATAAGCCCTTTTTTCAGAAATTGTTTTTCTTGCTTATCTTCTACTACCGGAACTTTGGAAGTTTGGATGCTCTGCACATTGCAAGGCACTTCATATTACTGATGAAGCGTACATGACTTACCGCAACCAGCAGGGGGCCCCCCAAGAGCATTTTTTTCTTCCTTTTTGTCCATAAAATAATGATTTCTACATACATTATCAAATATATATGATTGTAAGAACAAATCACTTCATAATGAAATTGTGCGTTTATTATAATGACATAGAAATCATTACTAGAAAAAACAGTCCCACTGAGGGGGGTTCTTTTTGTATGTGTCCGTTGGTATTTTGATGATTTGTCTTTGATAATGAACTTCAAACCTCCTTACCATCACCCTAATCTTTAGTTTCCTCCACAGATTTTTCCCATCTGACTCCAAAACTGGAATGAAATGGTGACACCTTGGGAAATATGCTCTTATCAGCTTGTAAAACTTAAGCGCCTTCTGCTTGGGTGTGGCATTAGTCACTTCCTCCTCATTCAGCTCCAGCCAGATTTGTCTCCATCTGTAGATCCTGCGGGATCCTCCTGGAGGTCCAAACCTTTGTATCAAATGTGGCAAAAGAGCCCACACTTCATCAACTGGACAGAGCAACCTTATGCGTGCACAACTCGCTCATGTTCCCACATTCCCTCTTTTTCACGCCCTCTAACAGGAACACAGACTTAACAATGGAGACGGGGCTTTGAAATATTAATGAAAAAAACTTACACTATTAGTTTTGATGTCTGTACCAAATTCTATCAGTGACATATGTTTTCATTTGTGAAATATTTTCTGTTCCGCTTTAGCTTCCTGGTCAGCTTCATGGTGGACGCCAGAGGTGGAGCCATGCGTGGTTGCCGACATAATGGTCTCTGCATCATCATTCCACCGAAGAAATGCAGCGCCCCAACAAGGGTCACCTGTCGACTGGTGAAACGGCACCGTCTGGCCACCATGCCCCCTATGGTTGAGGGCGAGGGTCTGGCCAGCAGGCTCATTGAAGTGGGGCCATCTGGAGCCCAGTTTCTTGGGTAAGGCTACAGGTAGAGACTTAAAGTAGACACAGAATATTGGTAGAGTTAGCCAGCAGACAAATATAGTACTCCTACAGAAATTTGTAATATCATGTTTGTCAATCTTGGAAGCACACTTGGAATGACAGGAAGTGCTCATCATTTAAAATGCTTATTTCACTTTAAATGCATGTTGAAGCCTTTGTGTCATAACACATCTGAAATTAAAATTTTTGGTGCAAAAATCGCACCAAAAATATAAGGTATTAGTACCTACTCTACCAAGCCTGCTTACTGCTCCACCTGGCGACCACCGTTAATGACATAGATAGAGGAGAACGTTCCAGACTGTGCAGCTGAAAACATTGAATAAGACCAGGAGGAGATGACTAATCCTGACATTAAACCACATGTTTAAGATTGAAGGCTCACAGCCAGAAGTTAGAACTGTTGACAGCACAGTAAACAGAGATCACATACATTGTAGAAGAGCAGATATTGGAATGGAAAACAACATGCACACAAACCAGGGTTTGCCACCTTTCAGATATGAAAATAAGGGGTACATTAAATTTACTGCTGTTTTTTTTTTTTTTTTTTTTTTTTGTAAAAGCTAAAACTGCAATCATTACAAATGTGGATTAGAGTGCCCCAAAATTGCTCTCCAATCAGAGCAGTATAACTTCAACATGTTAAGTGGAGTTCCTCTCCTGATCCATTCTGTCTTTTGGATCAGGAGTGCTGCTGAATATCGCGATACATTGTAAATTATTTTTGTAATGCCTGTATTCATCCTCACTGACATTGCTGAGCCTGGAATGGCCGTCTTCCCATTCACATCTGTACTTTTGCAAGAGTTTTTGCTTTTAAGGACAAGGTGGAGTTTAAAATTGATAGCAGCTCACTTTGGTTGTGCAGTGTTCGTCTCTAAGCAACCGTAACTACAGTCTTGGACCGTAGTGTTCTGGAGGGTCCTTTGTACATACAATTAAGAGTCAAAAATGTTCATATTCCTGGAAAATTGTATAACTCTCTCTACCCACCTTCCAGGTCAAAGCTGCGACTCTGGTTTGCTGTCTCTTCTCCCCATCATTGTCTTTCTTCTCCTTGCTGTTTCTGCTGTTATGGTGGTGCTGCAATGGATTTCAGTCTGATTTTGTAATTTCTTCTAGATCCCATCTAATACTCATTTGAGTTGCTTTTGTTGTAAGCCTCCTCACAGATGTATGCACTGCAAATTGCTGTCTTAGTTGACATACTGTTGGTGGTGAAATCTTGACTCCCTAGCTAGACAAATCTCCAGCAGAACTAAAATAAAATCTTTTTTTCCACCACCACACCCAGACCAGTTGCAGCCTGATCAGCTGCACATACATGAGCAAACCAAACCTCCTTGAGCTCAGCAGTCAGACAGCAGGGGCCCGTCTCCTCCAGTTACGTCATGCAAACCACACAATTATGTGTGGACAGAGCAACCCTCAGAGCTCTACTTCTTCTTCTAGAAATAGAGCTTTTTTGGTGATGCAAAACTTTCACTAGCTAGTTACAGACCAAATACAGTAACCATATTTACAGTTTGACCTTAGAAAATACTTTTCTACCATTTAAAAGAACCTTAAATATGACTTTAAGATGCCTTAACAGTGTGAGAAAGGTGGGTGACCTTCTGTATTCTTGATTGCTTGAAACTTACATTTTGCTGCCCTCTTTCTTTCAGACTGATTTTCCCCAGCTTCTGCCTAACTTCAGTTGTTTGTATATCTGTTCTTGCTTCCTGCCAGTGCCAGGGTCTGCCAGTCTTTGCTCTCCAGCTTGATTTCGTAACAGCTCCTGTCTAACTATTTTTAACTGTTAATCCATAGTCTTAACTTTGGCTTTTCTTATTAATTGTACCATGATTGGTTTTTTATGTGGGTGGTTATGTCCTCCAGTGGTAATATGTGGGAATATATCACAATATACTGTAAGTTACAATATTAGGGTATCCAAAGGACAATTAGCCTTTATGTGCAGACAAGCTGGAAGTTCTCTAGCACAGTTATAATATTCTAATTAATGTTTCATTATATTTAAGGTTATACAGCACCATCCTGGTAAGGATATGTTAAAGGTCTGAGAATGTATTTCATTAGAAATAAATGGCATGTGTTATTGTCTTTCCAATTTTCAAGTGTCTAAGATAAGCAGACCTCTGTGTCACACCCCAGGATAACATGGATACTGTTTAGGTTCCTTGGAACACAAATCAATGCAATAATGCTTTAGTTATTAAATCACTGCTGCAACATATCAAAACTATACTGTGCCATTTATAAAGTTTCACATCAAAAATTAACAGCAATTATTTGAGCTACTTAGCCTATCATAAAGGGATAAACAAGGGAAAAATGAGGAATATAAATACCTCCGTGTTTATATTCTGACAAACAGACTGGACTGGAGACACAACAGTGAAGAATTTATAAGAAGGAACTGAGTAGTCTGTACTTCTTGAGGAAGCTAAGATCCTTCAAGGTTTGCAGCAAGATGCTGCAGATCTTCTATGTTGTTCAGAGCTTCATCTCTTCTGCCGTCATCAGAATCAGGAACCTCAAAAGGCTCAACAGCCTGATAAAGAAGGCTGGTTCTGTTCTGGGGAGGACTGTGGAACCTCTGGAGATGATATTGCAAAGGATTCTTCATAAAATCAAGAAAATTATGGACAATCCTGAAACCATTGAAAATGTTTTCATTCCTGAAAACATTTAAATTTCTTTCAGGATCAATAATAGTAAACAAAATATTTTGTTTCAAGCTAACTATTTACCTTATAAAAATATTTTGTTAGCAAGCTAATATTTAGTTTGCAAGCAATATTTTTATAGGCTCGAACTAAATTTTGGTTTGCTAACTGAATATTTGTCTAAATGTTCAGCTTAAGGCTAACTACATATTTACCTTTCAAAGAAAAATTGCCTTGCTAAATATTTGGATTAGTTAGCAAGATAAACACTTAGCTCCCAAATCTTTGGTTATTTAGCCTCATGGGGGAGAAAAATAGCGGTTCATTTGTCGAAGTCATATTTTCACAGTGATATACATTTATTTATGAGAGTTTAAAATAAATATGTAATTAGTAAGCTAATCTGCTAAGTACTGAGTTTAGAGTTAAACAAGTTAAATATCATATCGCTAACTACAAATTTTGTTATAAGGTAAAGAGTTGGCTTGGAGCAGAATATTTTGACTTTGAAAAATAAACACCCTTTCTTCTTTCTTATGCTGAAAAACTCAAATTATTGCTGTTCAGTTTTGACTTTGCAACTTTACAAATGGCACACCATAAAAATACCCATAATACAGTATTTTTCCATACTGGTACTGAAATCTGGTTGATTACGCTACTGTAGTAAGAAGTCCAGATTTGAATGTTTTTTGTCCAGGATGCTGTAACCTTCAATAGTCTTTTTAAATGATGTGTCTTTGTATTTCTTTCTTTCTTTTTTGAGAGAACAATCACATGCTTACAAAACAATTCGATTTTCCATTCAACCAAAACATTGTGTGCTTTCTCCTCTACTCTGCTGCGGATGGATGCTTGGCGTATCACACAGTAAACTCCACCTGCCCTCCGCCCCTCCACCTTTAAATGAGGGAGAGAGTTTGGTTAGCAGAATCCTCCAGCTTGGTCCACCGGGGACTAACTTTCTTGGGTAGGGTGATAAGGCTTTATAAAGCATAGAATATTGCATAGGAAACTATCTATGGATGCCAGCCTCAGTTTCTGCCCTTCACTTCATATATTATTTCTGCATGTTTTTTCATATTTTGTTACCCGTTCCCTTAATGTCTGGGACCTCACTTTATGTGTCACACTTCTGTGTTATTGCTTTGCCTTCCCCTCTTTATGCTTTATTCTTTAGTTTTTTCATAGAAACTGTTCTTGTTACTTGTAATCCCCACCACATTAGACAAAAAAGTCGGGTACCCAGAAGGATTGGTTGATGTTAGGCATAACTTAGTATGAGTCAGGAGCAATTCTAGGATTTGACCTTTAGGGCTACTTATCCCCCAGCAGGGCTAAGACCCATGAGAAGATATTCGTTTGTGAGTTCTCTAAATCTAACTGCTTATTTACGCACATTCACAAACAAAATTAAGAGACATGTCAGTAATTCATATAATAAAAGAACAATGTTAATTTTACTCAAACATATACTTATAATGAGTAAAATCAGAGAACCTTAATTGTTTCCAGAGGTGTATGTACTCAGTTTGAAACAGAATCTCAAGACTACATCATACCTGCCAACATCTGCTAACATTAATGACAGATATATGCAGCTCTGGAGTGACACAGTCCTAGTGGAGTCTGCTGCCCCAGAAATTAAAATAAAATCTATTCAAAACTATGCATTTCCAGTCATCTGAAGAACATTTTACTAAAACCAGTTTATTATCAAAGTAGACGTTCAGGTAAATGACTCATGAAAACTAGTTATTAACCTGAACTTTATTTGAAAATTATACTTCGAAATCACATTACTCTTATTTTTATCTGAACATTATGCAGCTATTGGCCCTTTTTCTTTAAATAAGAATGTTTGTCCATCTTTGTGAACATTATGAGTCGGGGTTTTACTATTTCAGCTCACAGTTCATGAAGTGGGTCTGTCATAGTTACAGTACCAAACACCTTTCTGTTCACAGACACATAAATAGCCTAACATTCTGCACTGTTCTTTAGTTTTACCTTATTTAACTGACTCCAGAGAGATTTGGGTAATTAATTACAAAACAGCACAACAGTCAAATATAAAAATAACTCTAAATGAAGTACTCCATCGCAACTTATAATTGCAATGCCATTTGAATTGAAGTGCTGCTGATACAAGTCTGCCCACAAGTCTGCTGATTAAAAAAAAAAATAAGAAGGGAACACTCAAATAACACATCCTAGATCTGAATGAATGAAATATTCTCATTGAATACTTTGTTCTGTACAAAGTNTGTTGCTTCCTAAGTGGACAGTTTGATTTCACAGAAGTTTGATTTACTTGGAGTTATATTGTGTTGTTTAAGTGTTCCCTTTATTTTTTTGAGCAGTATATATATAGTATAGGAGTATATATACAGTACAGACCAAAAGTTTGGACACACCTTTTCATTCAAAGAGTTTTCTTTATTTTCATGACTATGAAAATTGTAGATTCACACTGAAGGCATCAAAACTATGAATT
>CAEGAD010058577.1:0-14386 GCA_903067055.1 Poeciliopsis paucimaculata
TGTGATCTGCTCTGAAGTAAATAAAAGAGAGAAGTTCAATTAGATGCTGAGAGTGAAAATCCTTCGTAAAGGTGAAAATCTATCACAGACTTCAAAAGAAAATAAAAATAGACGGACAATATAGGAAATAGCGCCCCCTTCACTTCCGGAGTGCAATGGTCCCATTTCCATATAAGGTCTGTGACTGACGGTGTCCGTCCCACCACTTCTTGTTGCTGCAGCCAGGTGGAGTTGAAAACTTTAACCAGAACTGAGGTGAAGCACTTCCTATGCAGGAACCTCCACCCAGCTGGGGGCGCTATATGTAGACTTATCTTTATCTGACAGCAAAGTGTGGGATTGGAAAATGTGGGGAAAGAAAACTTGGGGAAAAATGTAGAGGTGTGAATACTTTTGTAAGGAACTACTCATTGTTCATTAAAGGTCTATTAAATCTACCAAAAAAGACCCTAAAATGCATAAATTACAAAACTAAAACTATTCATACAGAAACTCATCCTGAAGATTATTGGACTGTACAGTGTTAGAAGTACGAGACAAAACTGGAACACATGTTCTCATCATTCTATTTATTTATTCTGCCAAAGATAAAAACATTGATAATGTACCAGAAGGATCCTGGGGAAACCAGGTGGATCCAACACTATCCAACAGGGACCTGGTGGAACTTGGATGTGAGGGTTACGGTTAGACGTGATTGGTTGGGCGTTCAGGGTCTGAGCACAGTCGGCCATTCGCCGAAGGACTTCCAGAGGAAAGGAAGAGGAACTTCTACATCCAGCTTCTCCTTCCCCACCCGGATGAACGGTGCAGCGCTCTGAGATGCCGTCTTCATCATGTTCAGACTCTCACTAACACTCTGAGAGAGATTAGACTGTAACCTGCTGATGAAACCCTTGGTGGCGCTGTTCACTCTCTCCATGCTGAAGGCACTGTAAGCCTCATGGACCTTGAGTTGGACAAGGTCTTTGTATGCAGAGAGAAATGTCTGTGCTTGGTCCGTGTGCTGTCGAGTGAAGGTTCTGATGTTCCTGTGAATTAATTGGACCAGTGGGGAAACCTTCAGGTTCTGATCTTCTACGTAAATGCAGAGATGCTCTGCTTTCTCAGCCAGGAGCTGCAACACATCTTTAAGGGTCCTCTGAAGAAACTCCATGACATGATGGATCATAGCTGCTACGTCTCTCTTCACAGCCTCCATGATCTTGTTTCCATCAAGAACAACGTCAGTCCCGGGAATGGTGAATGCCGTCCACCTGATCTGCTCATAAATTCCCTTCATGACGCTGGAAAACATCTGCATGATAGACATCTTCTCCCCTGATCCAGGAACAGAGAAGTTTTTATTGTCGAGGAAGTCTCTGACCGGACATAGCAGAACTTCTGTGCTGTGCCAGGTGTGCTTGAGGCCACTTCTGAGCTCATCCACCAGGATGTCTGTAAGGTTCACCATATTGGTGAACCTTAGGATGTCAGAGGCTTCCATATAGGCGTTCTGTCCTCGATCAGCAGCGGTTTGGACTGAGTCCTGCATCATGCTGACGAAAGCCAGAACCTCCCGGTGAATCTTCCCTAACAGATTCAGCACAGCATTTCTCAGCTTCACAGATCCTCGGTTCAGGTCGAAACCAAAGTGTGAGGTGTGGTACTTGTTGAGAAACTTGATCAGAGCATTGGTCATTAGAGGGATCCGGTCCTTGAAACCCATGATTATATCGTTGACAGAGTCCCAACTCCACAACGTCTGCAGGACCAGCTTGTCGGAGTTCCTCAGCGATGCTTTAGCAGTGAGAATGTTGGTGTCCTGCCCAGGAGTGGACTGAAGAGGAGAGGAGAAACAGCCTCAGCAATGACAAAGTGTGGTTAGAAAGGAAGTGTGAGCATCAGAGAGGGTTACCAGATATCTGCTGAAGACTTTTCCCTGCAGCTGTGACGGAGACCGTCGCTGAAGGTGAATCCCCAGGAACCCGGCAGACGGAGACCACACGGACGCTGTGATGCTGTCCTTACGGGAGGCACAACGGACACTTAAGTCTGTGAACATCCGGCTGGTGATGTCGACATCTAGGGTGTGACGAGACTCCCTGTGGAACAACCATAGTTAGAGCGGGTCCAGCAGGGAGAAGAACCGCTGCTCAGGTGAGTCGTCTGTAATCTAGACTGAGGTTCCCTACACGTCAGGAACCAGAGAGCCATCAATGAGGTTACAGCCACAGAGCTGCCCCATGTTGACTGGACCTCATTAAATGATGCTCACCAATAGAAATGCTTTAATTAGTCACATGACCTCCAGGACGTAATATAACTGTTGCATTATTTCCTGCTCTTATTTTTATCTGTGAGCAGCAACATGTCTCAGCAACATGTGAGCAAAGCTAAAGTTTGATCATTTAATAATGAAACGTTGGAAACATGTAAATTTGCAGCCCTTGGATCTTCCCAGAGGAGATTAGAAATCAGATTGAACCTGAAGATAACAGTGTGTTGGACTGATGAGGGTGAGAATGAAGCTGCAGGCAGGCAAATACTTCTTCCTAAAAGGGTCAGAACCAGGTAGGCTTTATTCTGTGAATGGAGTAAAATGTGTAGAATGAAACAGAATCAGGATTGTAATGTTTAATTCCTTGTCTACACTGAGCGGTGTGGCACAGACCAGTGCGGTTTGGTAATGGGAATGCAGTTCAAGTACAGGTTGCTGCGACTTGATAAGGGGTCAGTGCGGTCAGTAGCTCCACCCTAAACAGACTGTAACATTGTCCCATGGACCTACGACTGAAGGGGGCCCAGGAATGGTGTGGTATGAGTCTTTTGCAAAAATCGTTTTTACAATGGAAACAGACAAAATAGCATTCTGAACCACTCAGTGGAAATAAGGCTTAGGAGAATCCTTTATCCTTTATCTAGGAGCAGTTGGAACACCGTTGCCTTGATCTGGGCTCAAATCCTGACTTGTCTCTCTGCATGCAGTCATTCTCCCTGTGTATGAGTGGGTTCTCGCTGGGCACTCCAGCTTCCTCCCACAGTCCATGAACACGACTGCCTGGCTCTCCAAATTGCCCTTAGCTCCAGAGTGTGTCCACAGTTGCTTGTTCTTTGTGTTTCTGTGTTGCCCTGTGATGATCTGAAATCCTGCTGGGAGCAACTGGTTATGGCCAGATTACGGTCAGAGGTGTCTGCTCCTGTTTTGGAACACAACGATGCTAACAGCGTCCTTCAGCAGCTTACCTCCTCCCATCAGCATGTTGATTTATTATGATATGCTCCCTGACTGACACCTCGCTCTAGTCTGTCATTTGGATCAGAACCAGTTACTTCCCACCAAGTGTTAGAATTGCTTCCTAGTTACTGATCGACCTCAGGTGGTGTGGTGATTTTACAGCCTTTATTTATGTGTTCAATACTTTTCCTTTCTATTTTATCACATATTAGTTCATTTATGGACATCTATGGTTGGGTGGCCTGCATGGGTTCTTACTACTAGGTGAGGTGATGACCTCTGACCTGACCCTTGGGTTCCACAGTGGGCCTTCTAGCAGCTGCAGAACATTTCCAGAACCAGAGACTAAAATCTCCGATCAGAGAACCTTTGATTCCTGCAGCAGGTCAGCCTGACAACCCAGAACCTGCTGCTGGAGTTCTGACTAGAACCAGGAAGATGGAGACACCACCTGGTTCTGCACCACCCGGTTCTACACCATCCGATTCTACACCACCCGGTTCTACACCACCCAGATCTACACCATCCGATTCTACACCACCCGGTTCTACAACACCCAGATCTACACCATCCGATTCGACACCACCCAGATCTACACTACCCGGTTCTACACCACTTGATTCCACACCACCCAGATCTACACCACCCGGTTCTACACCACCTGGTTCTACACCACCCGGTTCTTCATGTGATCCGGAAAAATTGCTCTTAACAAAATGTAATGCTTCAGTTGTTGACTGTGATTCTATGACTTTGTATTTTTGTAAATGACATGTTTTGTACAAAGTCTACAAATAAAGTCGACATGTGCTGAGATATTTATACCAATTCCACTTTTGTCATGTGCTTCATGTGTGATGTGTTAAATACTTATTTCTCCAGCAGTTCATTGTGAAATCAGAAGTTGCTCTTTTTGGAGACTCACCGGTTCACAGAATCTCCTCGAGAGAGTTCACGTTTTATCCTGAAAGATCAAAGAGTATAGGAATTTAACCTTTTAGTTGGCATCTATAAAAGTGATTTAGGGTTTGTTTAAAATATCAAATATTAATATAAAAGGAGAACAAGAGGAAGAAAATGAAATGTGTGATTGATTGTAACAATCCTTCCCAGAAGTAAATCTGATGGCACCAGGAAGTTTGTTTCCCTCCACATCTGGAGGGAAACAAACATGTTTAGCAGGTTTTTAGTAGTTTTGGTGGAGGAATTGTGATGCTGTGGGACTGCGTCTCTACCATGGAAGAACAGACTTGGTATCACTGGAGGTGATCAGTGCGCAGAGATTTGGAGAGGAAATTCAACAACCAGAGCGGCTTGAATCACCACGGTGACCGAACTATCGATAGGATCAGTAGGGCAGACCTTCACAATAAAAGCTTCATCAAGATATACAGAGCACTGAAATCTAATTAACATAAGTGTAATTAACTGGGTGTGTTTAGTCAGTAAATCCTCCATGGCAGAGATTATGTAATACAGAAACATTTACTCTGGGTTAGTGAGAGAAGGCTGAGCTGCTCCTGCATTAACATTAATGATGACATCACAGAGGCTCCTTCATGAACCAATCTGTTCACTGCTGTGTTTTTATTACTTTGCCTGAGTGTTGTTTACTTTGAAGTTTGGGGTTGGACGAAGACTTTGAGTCTCATTTTATGTTTTAAAACTGGGGAAATATTTCCTAAGGACCAATTCTTTATGAGCTCCACTTTATGTGAGGAAACTGATCAAATCTGGAACTAAAACAAGCAACTGAGATGGAAAAATAAAGGAAGTTTAGCCGAGTTTCACTAAAAATGTAGAGCCAACATTTATCATAACATCAACCAATTAGTTAAAGGGCGCATGAAGTTAGCCAATTACAAGGCTTCTTCCTGTGTGACATCAGAGCAGATGGACAACATCGTTCAACTAGATGAAGGATAGTCTGGATTATTTTTCTCAAAGAGATACAGAATATGTTGGGTAATAATCATTATTGTTAGGAGAGATTATCCCAATTCGTTTCTCTACAGTTATGAAGGCAAACGCCAACCTGAGTGGACGGTCCAGCACATACTGCCAGTTCATGTTTCCATCCCTGTGGATCAACCTGCCGTTCCCATTCAGCTGAAGCATCTTGTCGTCATATCTAACAACTGCAGAGGCTGAAGAAACAATCAGAGATAAGAACATGTGAGAACATACTTCAGGGACCATAGAGGAATCATGTCTGTCCTACCAGTGAGATCATACTCCATGAAGACCAGGGTGGACGTGCAGCTGGAGCTGAAGGAACTTTCAAGGTTAGAGTCCTTGTTGCTCACAGAGACAGTAGTTGACACTTTGTAGATAGGAGAAGAAATATTTAAAGTGGCACTTAGGGCACCAAAGGATGGGATGAAGATGCTGGAAGGCAGATGTAGGGCAACTTCTGGGATCTCCACTCTTTGTTCTGGGATGACCATCGCAGGCATTTTGAAGTTTGAGATGTGACTCGTGATATCGTCCAGACTGATGGTGAGGTCTCCAATGGTGATGGATTTGGGTAAGGTGAAAGAAGACACTGTGATGTCAAACTGTGGAAATGTGAAGGACAAGAAGGACATCTTGTCCCGGAGATACTCTGTGTTAATGTCATAACTAGGCACTGATATGACCGGCAGGCTGGGGAGGTTAATGCTGAAAGCTTTGATGGTGACCAGTTTAGGGATGTTCAGGTTCTTTGGGTCGACTGTGAAGGACTCTATGTCCAAGCTGGTAAACGGGACATGAAAGGCAGGGATGAGGACTGCAGGAGGAAGACGGACCTGATCCGGGACCTCCACATCATCTAATCTCATGTCGATATTCCTGATGGAGTGAGGGATTTCTTTCAGCCAGGAAGGCAGAGTGATGCTAAATGCTGGAAGCTGGAACATGATACTGTCTTCCAGGAGATGAGCTGGTATTTGGTAGGAATAGCCATCTGTGCTTTTTGTGTAGACAACAGCCGAAGAGAAGTTCAAAAACTGAACATCATTAATGTTTGACACTTCATTAAATCCAAGCACATCCCACAGTGTCCTCTGATACACAGGAAGTCTGATGGACATCATGAAGGCCAGGTTCCCCCACACCGACCCAGAAAAAGCCATCCCTGCTTCAGATCCTTTGTTGAAGATATTCCAGTCAGAACAATGAATGACTGATCCCAGATGTTCCTCCAGACTCCAGGAGAAGGATTGCTTCTCAGAGCTGATAACGATGTTTATCTCCTGACTGAGACCGGCGTCGGTCAAACTGCTCGACTGATCAGCTCCACACTTCACTTTAGTCTTAAAGGTTTTTAAAGGAACTAAATCCAGCTCCACCCCAACAACATGTGTTCCACTCATGGATGCATGACTAATCTGAACATTGTTCTTGCTTTTACACTGAACTGTTGTGAAAACCCGGCGTAGGGAAACATCAGAGGTGACTGTGTTCTCCAAATCAACCAAGAATAGGTTGCTGCTCAGGCTTCGTTTCCTCTTCTCCTGTTGGTTCATCTTTAAGCTCAGGGAAGTCTGGCTGGTGGTACGCAGACCATTAGCACTGATGTAGAAGGTTTTCCTATTTTCCAGATTGCCTGAAATATTAAACATGTTCATTGTCATCATATCTGACTTTCCTTGAGCAGAAGATTCCAGTAACACATGAGAGGACAGAGCATCGATGTTCCAGGTCATGTCAACACTTCCTTTGCCTGCAGATGCAATCTGGGG
Organism: Poeciliopsis paucimaculata; assembly: GCA_903067055.1. Lineage (NCBI taxonomy): Eukaryota > Metazoa > Chordata > Actinopteri > Cyprinodontiformes > Poeciliidae > Poeciliopsis > Poeciliopsis paucimaculata. The sequence continues at coordinate 6,943 of CAEGAD010058577.1, forward strand.
AACATTAAACATGTAGCTCAGCTTTTTCTTGGACACAAGGCTCAGCTTGGTTCTTGTGTTCCCACTGAGATCCTGACTCATTTCCATTTGGAGGAAGGGAAGTTGAATCTTTATAGAGTTGGCTGCAGAAGCTTCCATGCTCCTCTTGGTGAGGCTAACAGAACATTCATGGTTGGCCTGAACATTGCTGTGCTCTAAGGTGACAGTGGAAGCCAGTTTTAATCCCCTCGTCCTTGTCAGACTGGTAGTCCCATCCAGTTTCCCACTCAGAACATCAAACACAGACACAGATAATGCACTGAAGCGAGTAATGATATCTGACTCGTTGTAAAGGCCTGCGTTAGCATTCAAGGTGATAATGGCGGACTTAAAGGAGAAATCGTAGGTTATGTTGCCCATTGCTGGGATCACCACACTGTCCTGCACAGCTGGCAGGGTGAAACTGGGCAGCTTGATTTCACCCAAAGTTTCTGGAACATGGATGATAGGAAGCCTGAGAGATGGGAGCACAAAGGTGTAGGACGGTACAGAAAATCCCAGAGCAGGGACTCTGAAGCTCGCTGTGCTGACCTCCATTGGAACAAAATAACTGAATGTTGGCATCTCTGCTCTGAAAGCAGAAACCTGGATGTCCAGAAAGGGAATTTTGTATCCAGGGACCCTGAAGATCTTTGGAGGAAGACTGGGTGTGTTGATTTTGTGTTTGATGTATTGTGCTCTTGCTTCATGGTATGAATCTTTCAGAAGTTTTACCACGTTGTCTCTGCAAGCTTCAAATCGAGCCTGGATGATTTCAAAGTTGTTGTGGATTGCACTGTAGATTGGTTCAAGGTGCAATTCAAAGCAGTGTGAGTCTGGGTTCTTGTGGTATTGGAACTTCAGGTCCATGTCAAATAACTGTTGAGGGTTGATAAGCCAGGATTTTATGTCACCATCTTCCCATAGAGAAAAGTCTCTAAGCTCAGGGGTCTTGATTTGGAAGTAAGGTAAAGTCATTTCTGGGATAGCAAGAGGAATGGTCAGAAACTCCAAATTAGCCTCTCCCTCTGCTCTGGACTGGATGTAGATGTTCTTCTCATTGTTTTCTGCTGTAAGGTTGTGGCTGTATTTGTACTGATTGAATCTGACTAAAGCAAACAAACATGCGCTCTGCCTCTCCGAGTTTATCACAACATCATAATCATTGACAAGCTCCACCTTACCGGTGAGTTTTAGGGGGAGCAAAACTTTGGAGTTCACCTTGTTCTTAACATCAACAGTAATCTCAAATGGCTGGGCTCTGAATTCCCAGGAGTTGGACATGGTTCCTGCCAGACCTCCAGTGAGCTCAGCCTCATGGGAGACTATCAGTGCAGCATTCAGGTCTGCAACTTCAGCTTCTCCTTTTAAAAACAGAACGCTGTTTTTCACAAATGGGGTTTTGGAATCACATTGAGCCTTTACAGCAATATGGCTTAAAAGGGCCGATTCAACAGTGAGTGTGTGCTTTGACTTAAAAGCCTGGTAGTCTATGTCTCCTACACATGTAAGCTTTGCTGTGTTAAAGTCAACTTTCAATTCTACATTAGTTTTGTGGGTACCTTCATCAAAGAAGTCTTGAATGGACCACTTCCCAGTACCACTAGTTTCACCAGTCACAGTAACCCCAATAGGGTCTAGTTTTACTGTCATGCTTTGCTTCAGTGATGCTTGACTAGAAGCTTCTAGTGTTGGGATGTCCAGTTTGTGATTGTAAGATGTTTCTATTACTCCAGATACTCCATTCTCCAGTGATAGAGCTACACTACCAAGCAGGTCAGCTGTGTAAAACTGAGTGGTGACTATTGTGGCAGACTTGGCAAAACTCTCTGCAGGAGAACCAGAAAGACCCAGAGAGCCTTCATGGTCGACTGAGAAGGCAACGTGTGTAGCCTTTAAGGCCTGTGTGATTTGGAGGCTCTCCATTCCCGGAGCCTCCAGCTGAGTCTCGACTTCAAAAGTGTGCTCCAAGACTTTGACTGGTGATTTAGCATCAGAAGTAAATATGGCTGTAAACTTTGGATTTGACAAATCTGTAGTAGAATTCTCAATTTTTAATTTGTTAATAAGAACATACTTTGGAAAAGAAAGACTGAATTCTCCATGGAGTTTTCCAAACACTGGGAAGCAAATGTTAGTGGGAATCTCTGGAAATGTCACATCGGGAATTGTCAGCATTTGCGTCCCTGAGTCCTGCAGATTTAGTTTGGGAATGCTAATAGCTGGAAATTTTATTTCAATAAGAATAATGTCTGGGAATGTGATGTCTGGGAGCTCAGACAGATAAAGAACTTTTAAGTTGCCAAAGATGTCTTCCAGTTGAGGCATATGGATCTGAAACCCCCGGATGTCATCAATGACTGCCACTATCTTGGTCTTGATGTCATTGAAGTCTATGATGAAAGCAGGTATGGTACATGACCTGAGGATAGTGAATTCAGGAACTGATATTTGGGCTGGGATGGTGATTTCCTGCAGTTTATTGAGGTTGATGGTAAATCCTGGTATTTCCAGGTCTGTAAGAGGGACGGTAAAAGTGGAGACTTCAATGTCAGCTCTTTTGATTTGATCCAGAACTCCTTCCACAGTCTGCTTTATCTGGTCAACAATCTTATCACCAGCCAGTGTCTTCATCCACTCCATGAGTCCATCAAAATGGGCAGAAAAGAAGGTAACCATGTTTCTGTAGGAGTCACTTGCTCTCTGGAGGTAGACCTGAATTTCATCTCTAATGTCCATGTCTAGAATCCGTTGCTTCATGTCCTCCAGAATGTCCTGAACTTTCAGTTTGACGTCATTGTAAAACGCAGTGTCAATCACATCCTTCAGCTTCTTCAAGGCATCGGCCACTTTGGTGTTTTTCAGTTCATCTAGATAGATATAGATAGAATTTTGAATTTCTCTGAAAAACTTCCTAACAGCCTCAATTTTCTTCACAATTTCATACTTATTGATTTCATTGTTCAGGTAATCTGTCAGCTCAACAATCTTAATATTTGACTCATCAACAAATGAGCAGTAGTCAAAATCCTTCATTGATTCAACTATTGACGAGATGCATTCATTAAGGTAATCGATGCTGTTTTTAAAGTCAATTTCTCTAATCTTTTCTATTACACTGTGAAGACAGTCCAATATTTTATTGTAAATTATCTCAGGTTTGATGGATTTTAGAGCTGTAACAATTGACTGCACAGTTTCTTCAATCTTCCATTCTCTAATAAGAACTACTGCTTGGTCCATTAGGTCCTTGAAAATATCATCAAGATCATATTTTAAAAGAATATCTTTGCCGTAGGAGTACACTGTATTTAGCTTGTTGGGAATTTCATACTCATCAATCCAGTTGATGATTACCTCATTCATTGATTCCATCACTCTTGCTATCTCTGACACTGGGATTTGATAGGAAAGCTGCTCCACATACGAAACCCAGTCAAATGACAACAGGAAGTTCTTCACAACTTCCACAAACTGGGAAAAGTTGAAATCCTCCAGGTTATTTTTCAGCTCAGACAGCTTTTCCCTGATTATCGCCAGGATGTCATATTTTGTATCAAGATCATGCAGGAATGCCGCACTGCTTTCCCTGAGCTTCTGGAAGTCCATTTGTCTGATGACATCCTCCATAAAATCAAGTGTTCTCACAAGCCACATCTTAATTTGGTATTTTCCATCAAAGGCCTGCAGCTGATCTCCAATATATGAAAATACTGTTGTTATTTTATCAGTCAGATGCCCAGCATTGATGTACTCCTCAGATGCAGAGATGAAGTCATGTACTTTTGTAACTATGTCTACAATGGTTTTTTCCAAGATCTGTCTCACATTGCTCACACCAAGCTCCAAGTCATCCATTGTTACAGTGAACTCATAGATCAAGTAATCAAGTCTTTCTTTTATTTTATCAACTTTGTTCTCCAAGTCAAGATTTCTCATGAATCTCTTCACTCGTATTGGCAGCTGATCTAAGTTGGCTCTGAAGTCAGTGATGATCTGATTGATGTTTACATTTTCTATTAACTGTCGGAGGGATTCTAAAGCTCGGATGAACGTCATCTTAAAGTGCTCAAAAGCAGCAGGAAAGCTCTCAATGAACGGGATCTCAATGATATGACAGTCACTGTTTTTATCGTACTTTAGGAAGCCAGCCATACTGAACGTTTGTGGTTCTGGGTTAGACCTCTCGTATCTGCTGAGAAGGTCTGTTAGGGCCACTCCTGATAACTCAAGTCCAACCTTCTCAGGATTATTGTAAGCACTGATGCTCTGTTCATAGGCATGGTTGTTCACTTTGGAGTTGACTTTCCAGTCCAAAGATTGGTCTTTTGGAGTTAACAGACCTTCAAACTTGTTGCTGAAGCTAGTTGAAGACTCTCTAGCAGGAAGTCTATGAGTGGTCGATACCCGGCAGTCATGTGACCATCCAAGAGCTAGTGGGGTGGTTTTAACCAACAACGTGCTGAAAAGCTGTCCGCTGTGCTTCCCATGGCGATTTAGTTCTCCAGCGCTGTCCATGGATGAATCAATAGCCAGACTAAAAGGCAATGCCTGGATGTGAAGGTGTCCACTGAAACGTAAAGGTTCAGAACTAAACTTCGCCTCACACTTTGAGTTGGAGGAAAGTCCAGCAAATTCAAGTTCGCAGCTATGACTTAAATGTGCATCCATTATGTTTCCAGATGTACTGTACTTCATTGAACCTGACCAATCTTTGTAGGTGATTTCATAGATATATTTGATATTTTCTTCTTCTCTGAAAGCTCCATTCAGTGTTCCCCTGAGATCTGCCTTAAGGGGCTCAAGCTTCATGTGGCCTTCCTTCTCCAAATTGAGGTCGTAAAATTTGAGTTTGTTGTTGAAGTCAACTCCCAGAATGAATGGTTTCGCATCAACCTTGAGGTTTTGCCTGTAGTAAAGATCTTCACAGATGAAGTTCTCCGTCTTGGAGCGGAGGGATAAAGTCCAGAGAGTGAGGGTCAATTTATGGCTGTTTTCTGTCGACATCTGCCTCAGGGTTCCCTTCATGTTACTAGAGAAAGTCAGGGTCCTTCTGTTCAGCACAACATTCATGCTGTTTGCTGTGGCTGCATCATAAGCATGACCTTTAAGGTCACCATACAAAGAAGCCTCTGAAGGAGTGATTTTACCTCCAAATCCAAGTTCTCCTCTACCTTCCTCAGCCATCACTTTGGTAGTTGAGGAACAAGATGCTCCATTGACATCAATTGCACCATCAAAGATGTTTTCCATTGTGACAGGGCTGCACTGAATGTTGTTGATTCCACTGAAGCTTAGACCATCTCTTCCAACTCTTACAGATGCTTTATGCAAAGCCCGACCCACTTCAAAGGTGAGGGAGGCTTCAGAGTTAACCTCCACCCCGTTTGAACCTAGGGATCCAGTTACGAGTGAGTATACCCGACTGTTGTCATCGTCTGCTTGAGACTCAATTCTGATGATCAACATCCGGCTTGATACACCAAGCTCAACAATGTTATTTAGGGATTTTCCCAATGCCAACCCAACAGCCTTGCACTTCAGGGATAGTTGTCCGTCTTTGTACTTGAGCTCTGCAACATGCTTGAAGACATCTCTCTGGGTACTGGTTTTCGATACAACATTCAACTCAGAGTTTGCATAAAGTCCTTGGATCACATTTTGAAACTGGATGAAGGGAGAGTCAAAGTGTAAGATGGACTCTCCTCTTCCTTCTCGAGCCAGAGAACACAGATTGTAGCTGTGCCTATAAGAGGTGTTGGTGTGAAAAGAAGCTATTTTGAGTAGTCCAGTAAGATCACCATCTCCTGAAACTTCATCCGAATTCAGGGTAGAAGTGGACTGAGCAGAGTAGTGGAGAGAGGCTTCAAGGCCTATCGGACTGGAGGCCTCTAACTTGTAATTGGCTCGAGCGTTCAGTTTCTCCGTCACTCTTAAGGTTTCCGTGATGCTGATGCTGCTATCAAGGAAGATGTGGCTGAAAGAACAGTTGAGAAAATACTTGAGATTGTCTTCAGTTCTTCCTGATATCATCCCGACCCCTAGAAGCAGGCAGAGAGAAAATATGCAGAAATCTGGTATTTAATATTCTCCGGAAAACACCTCAACAACACAAGACACTGTTTTAAAAAGAGAGTTTACCTTCAAGTTCATATGAAAGTAAGTGTATTGGGGACTGAGCCATGGCCTTGTACTGTGCTGTGTAGCTAGGAATATCTACAGTGCTGTTCCCTCCAGAGATCGACCCTTCCCAGCTGTACAAGTTGCTGTGGATCTTGGTCGATGCTTCAGCCAGTCCGAGAAGAGGAATGGGGAGATCCAAAGAGGTTGGCACACTGAATGGTGGGAGTACAAATGTTTTAGCTGGGATATGTAACCCAATCTGAGGTAACTCTATGACTGGAAAGGACAAAGTCTTTGGAAGATTCAGCTCCTCTGATGTTTTGCCTCCAAGTGGAAGAGGGAAACTGATGATTGCCTTTTCTTTGTTGAACTGGTATCGAAACAAACTGTCCCTGTTCAAATCAAATCAGGCACAAATTATGAGATAGAATAAAAGTCTTATTGATATTTAAGACACTTCATGTTTCTGTTTGAAACACTTACGACTGCAGGAACAGTTTCTCAGGCAGGGGCGGCAGCATGAGGTCTGAGATGCTCCTCTTACTTCGAAGATTTGCAAGAGAAGGAAACTGAGCTGTCAGTTTGTCCAGCCAGTTGTTCCCTGCCTTCAGAGACAAATGAATGATAATTTATGATCTGAAAGAAAGAGATCAACTCTATCATTTTATTGAAGTTTTCCAGTGTAAAGAGAGGAGGCTGGAGTTTGTCTATAAACATTCAGAAACTGAGTATGTTATGCTTTATTTTTATTCTTTTACCACTGTGGGCTGTAGTGTAGATGTTTGGAGTTGCTGGACGTTTTAATAACTACAGTATTCACTCAGTTATTAGTAGGTTAACTGATGAATACTGCTGCATAAATTATGTAGCGATCCCACATGGTCCCCCGTCTCTCTGCGGCGTCTATAAACATCCAGCTGCAGTATAACAGCGAACATATGAAAATATATCATAAAGAAATGTCCATAATAAGGTCTTAGCTGTGGGTACAGCGCCGTTAGGGTCTGTGCTGTCACTCAGGTCCATTTAGAGCTGGACGCTTGAAACCTGATAACCGGATCCTGAACAGGCTTGTAATATCAGACTTTGTAATATTGAGGTTTTTGTTCACTATAGTATTGGTGGCTTGTTCAATTGTAACATTATAGAGGTGGATTAAACCAGTAAACCCCACTGAAGGACCAGGTACCAAATGCATGGTCCGCCACACTTGAGAGTGTGTAGGAGTTTTTCTTTAAAGGCAAAATGTTTTATTTGAATTAAATAATATTCCTTTATGCATCATATAAATGTAATGTTTTTT